>JNEK01003075.1:0-45828 GCA_000697295.1 Mucor indicus B7402
TTTTTTTTTTTTTTTTTTGATTGCTTTTCTCTTCTCACATATATACATAAAAAAAAAAAAATGAGCGAGCGTGATTTACTATTGCCTCGTAATGATGCCATGTTGACATTTAAATCTTCGTTAAAGCATACATTAATGTCTTCTAAGGTTAATTGGCTTTTGGTCTTTGTGCCCATTGCTTTAGCCTTTTCTCATGCTTCTGATAGCGTTGTATTTTCATTGAATTTTATAGCCATTATTCCACTTGCTAAACTACTCGGTTTCGCCACAGAAGAAATTGCTTTACGAGTAGGCTCAGTTGTCGGTTCTGTAAAGTCAAATTTTTTTTTTTTTTTTGTAAATTATAAAGAAAAATCCTCTAATCTTGTATATATATATAATAGCTTTTGAATGCTACTTTTGGTAATGCTGTTGAACTTATTCTTGGTATGATTGCTTTAAAAGAAGGATTAATTCGTGTTGTTCAAGGTAAGAAGAAAGAATATTCTATTCATGTTATTTAACTTTGTAAACTTATAGCTTCTATTTTGGGCTCCATTTTATCCAACATTTTACTTGTAACATCTCTTTGTTTTCTTAATTCAGTAAACTCAATGTTGCTATCTTTATTAGGTTCTTGGCTGCTGTTTCTTATTTGGTGGCATCGGTCGTTCCGAGCAAACATTCAATACAACAGGTAAACGAGATGAGTTACTATTTTAAGCTAAGGCTTACTTTTATATTTTTATCACAGCTGCACAGACTTCTGCCTCTTTATTGGGTTTGACAGCACTCTCCATGTTAATTCCTGCTGCTTTTAGTGCAACTACAGGATCAGTGACTAAGGAAACAATAGATGCAGGCATCGTTAATCTCAGTCATGGAACAGCTATTATTCTTTTAATCGTCTATGTTTTATACCTTGTATTTCAACTCAAGACTCACTCTGAATTGGTAAAAAAAAAAAAAAAAAAAAAAAAGAGAAAGTATTTGTTTGTACAATATTGAATATATTTGATAGTTTGAAGATGAAGCTACTGATGAAGATGAAGAGCCTCACACAACTCTTGTTTTTTCTATTGTCGCGTAAAGATGAATTGATGGTTTAATAGATATATAAGAAATACTAATGACAGCCTAATAATAGATTGTTGACTATTGCTTGTTTAATTGCCGCTCATGCAGAATTACTTGTTGGCGCGTAAATGTCTTTTTAAAATACAAAAAGTAACACTCTCTAATATTAAATTTTAGTATTGAAGGTGTAGTTGAAGTTTGGGGATTAAATGAAACTTTTGTTGGTCTTATTATTTTACCTATTGTTGGCAAGTAAGTAATAAGAAAGAGATTATGGGTGGGGACATAATATTTAATAATGATTTCAAATAGTGCTGCTGAACATGTTAGCTCCGTAACATTTGCTATGAAAGACAAGATGAACTTGTGTATTGGCATAGCTGTTTCATCTTCCCTTCAAATTGGCTTGTTAGTTTCACCTATTCTTGTATTGACAGGTTGGGCCATCGATGTACCTATGACATTCTTTTTTGAAATCTTTGAAACTGTCGTTTTATTCTCTAGTGTATTGGTTGTGAATTATCTTATTAGTGATGGTAAATCGAACTGGCTAGAAGGTGCGTTACTTATTTGTTGTTATGCTATTGTTGCCCTTGCCTTTTATTACCACCCCGTTGTGTAATACAAATAAAAATAATCTTTATATTTAAAAAGGAATATCCGAAATAGCATCATCAGATGATGACAGGTAAATCTGTGTTCCCATGTGATTTTAACCTTATTTAAAATAACGTTGATTTTGATATGGTTGCACTAAATGAAAGCTTTTTTTTTCTAAGTTTTGATAATTCCTTATCCAAAAAACATCAGTTCCAAAAATAGATGGAATTACTACTGTCATGTTTTTACAAAAAGCAAAAGTTTCTGCTTTTAGAGTTCCAAGTTGTACATACCGGAAAGTTATTTCCAACTTTTGCTTCAAAGGATATAGATTTTTGTGGCATTTCTTTCTTCTTTAAGATGAAAAGCATGTGATTGATGATAAAGCAAAAAGCCTTATTATTTAGTGTTGTTGATTTGATAATAGAGTGATATTGAATTCAACTGAGCTTTTTGTGAAATGTCCACTTTATTATAATTAACGCTGCTTTTTGGTAAGACGTGCTGCGTAGGTGGAGTGTCCCAAGATGAATAAATGGACTTTCGGTGTACATTTACAATGAGTCACCGGTTGTCCAAACTAGGACTGTTTTACTATGAAAAGATTCAAGCATGCATATTGTAAAATGCATCGATATGTGATTCAGAACAAAAAGCCTCCCTTTTTTGGCTAGGTCATCGGTATGTAACCTTAGCAACCGATTACGTTTCCATATATTAATTTATCAACGTTACATAATCACATACTCTCTATCCATTGATTCTTTTCTTTTTAACGTGTACTACTCACTTTTGGAGGATCAAATTCAAAAAAAAAAAAAAAATTAAGGTTTTGTTGCGTGTACCAATTTGATGACATTTCTTAAATAATCCTGTATTACAAACACATTAGAGTCAGAATTCTAATATTACCGTAGTCTGTAATACTTTGTGTTTGATGATTATCATACTGCTCAGGTTGTATATAATAAGGATATTGTTGCACATAATACGATTAACTAATTGCATCCTTCATTTTCCAAATATTGATACTTTATTACATATATGGTTAGGTATATCAAAAGCTTTTCTTTTTTCCAAAATGACATAACAATCGTGTAGGAGTCATTGTAACCCAGATATGTTTACGTAGTACATTTACGTTCACGCGTTCCCTTATTCTATATTTTTGATACGTGTTTTATATAGCACATTATATTCTCAAGTTGTACAGCAGAGGGAGGGGGATAAATCTCACGCAATATCCAAATTTACCCTTATGATTTTATGCCCGTAGTACAATCTCGAATCTTTTTTGATGGCAGGTGGACAAATATGTATATATTGGCATGAGAGAGAATGGTAAGACAAAACTAAAAATTGACTTTTTGTTTTTGAAAAAAACCAATGAAAATGAACTGTCGTACAAAAAGAACGGGAACAAAAACCCCACCCAAAAAAATAACACACCTATGACAATAAAAGAAAGCTTGTATGACAAACGTGTAACTTTTAGATAAATTTAATTCCCATAGACAAAAAAACAAACATGAGATGTTATAACATACTACGCACAGACTCTTTTTTTTTTTTTTTTACCTCTCAACGTTTGCTTATTCATTCATTAAAATAAAGGGGAGTAATCATCGTTTCCATGCCAATCAACTTTATTGCTCAGTTGTTAGTAATAAAAAAAAAAAAAAGGGTTCGAATTAAAACTTGTGCTTTTGTAACACTAAAAAAAATTCTTCATTGTGAAGCTTTTTTTTTTTTTTCATTTTTCTTTCTTTCTTTTTTTTTTTTTTTTCTTTCTTTAAAAATGTCGATAGCCACTAGTGCGTTTCATCCACCAACTAGATATTATTACCAACAGAACACTATGAAGGAATCTTTACCATCAACATTGAAGAATAACAACAAATCAATGTCTATACATAATTTACTAGGTACTGCTGCATACCTACAAAATAATCACCGACTAATAATATAATCACTGTAGAATCTTCCACGTCAAATACTGCATCACATTGTAAAATAGTGTAGAACCAAAAACAAAGCATATTCACCATCTAAACTATAATAATAGATACACCACCTTCTTCTGCCTTTATTAGTCGCCCTAAAATTCATAATTATACAACAACAATGGAGGGTATATTCTACATATATTCATCATAAAATCACCAATTTATTTATACGTTTATATAGACCAATACAAAATATCACCCATAAGACAACAAAGAAGGTAAACCACTCAGAGTCAGCTTTATATATATCATATTAACAGAATGAATAGTAATCATCCTTTTAAAGATATGACACCAAGACGCGCTTTTCATAGAGTAACAGTAAGTCATTCAACTAGGGGAAAAGAAACCTTATTTACCTAATCTATAGCCAAATCATGAACCGTATCCAAAACAATATACAAATATGGTATATATAAGCAAAAACAAAGCCCCCCCTCTTACTCATATATACTCTTATAGAAAAAGAAGCCACGAATACGACGCAATAATGCTCTTCAAGTTTATATATCTTATATGACTTATACAGATATAACTCATAAAAAGAAAAAAGCAGAACAACAACAACAATTACGTCCACCACATCATTATTCACCTATTCCTACCAACAACACTAAAGTCATTGTTGAAAAACCTCTAACAGCCTTTCTTTATCGTTCACCTCCCACCTTACAGAAATAATAATAATAATAATAAAAGTTGTATATATATATATTATATAAAATATATATCATTGGCAATATCAAATGCCAATCATAAAGTCAAACAAGGGTGCCAATAAAATCCTGTCATTTTATGAATAGAAAACATGTCCCTGAATTTTTGTATTGACCATCTTGACCAATCACAAGAAACCTTTCACTTTTATTTATTATTTCTTTGTCATATCCATCCTTTTCTTTTTTTTTTTTATATATTGTAATTAATGAGCGATTCAGAAGAGAATAACGGCTTGACAGCACAAATACCTGTGATGAGTGCATTTTCTATCATGTTTGTTAGCATTGGGTTTTCTTGCTTTGTTTGGCAAGCATTGACAGCAGCACGGATGTATTATCAATCAAAGAAACCCATTGTAGCACTGGTTGCTTTCCAAGCTATATTTGGTGTCATTGTTACGTTTGTTACTTTACTAGCTTCCTTAATAGACGTGGATTGTACCTTTGTAAGTACCAATACTACTCTGTTTAACTCATCTAACCCCCCTCTATTGCCGTAGCTGCTTTTGTTTTCTGTAGTTGGTGTAAATACAGGCGACATTGCATTACAGTTCGTCTTGTTATGGAAAGCGTATTTAGGCAATAACAGATCAAAATGGCTATTGTTGTTTGGTTGTCTACCTATTATAGCCATCATTGTTTTTATATGTATCAATATGACCTTTGGAAGATCCACTTCGAAAACGACAATAGGTGTTTGCAGTACAACCTATCGTAAGCTCATTACAAGAAATATTAACGACTAACGCTTATATAACCTCTATTTTAGCCACTTTTATTGTAGTTACAAAAAGTATCATTGATTGCACTTCAAATACATTTTTATCTTTTTGCTTTATTTCAGTCATTTATCGGCACTATCGAGTATTTGGTAGCAGTGTTCAAAAGACTCTAATCAAAGAAGGACTTATTTACTGGTAAAATTAAACACTTTATGATTGTATGCTAATGAACTCATACAATTTTTGCAAAGTTTTGGTGTTTGCTTTTCAAATATCATAACAGGCGTTTTATTATTCAAAAAAGTCTTGGGTGGGAGCTCACCTATTTTATATACCATTGATTGTAAATTCTCATCCTCTTTTATTATTGCAATATTTACTGTTGTGTGTATAGGGTACCTAGCGTCGTATCTTATTATCAAACAACTAAGCTACAAAAACACTGCTTTGGAATCACCAGAAAAAGATGATGAATCACTTTGTGAATCTGAACCAGAGAATGTTCATATCCCATCACCACCGTTCAATAGCAAACATAAATCAATGGACGGAACTATTTGTGACTCTCCTACTTCCATTCGCTATGATCGGTATATGTCTTCTTATTAGAAATGAACTCTATCTGACCCTTTCAACTTAGCGCCAGCAAATACAATCAGCCTGTATATCTTTGATTAAAAAAGTCATTATTAGCATAATAAAATATAATATCATCATTTAATGGAATAAAAACAACAAAGAATTGTTGCTTATATAGCATTATATTGTTAGAAGAGAAGAACTCTGCTTTTTATATTCAAACAATGCTTACAGTTTATTAGAGTTATTTTGAATCTTTCTTGGAAGAAATGTACTATTAATTATCGTTTAGTTTACTTTACCGAAAAGCCCTTGAGTTCTTTACCTTGAAAATACTAGAGAAATCTAATGACTTGAACTCTTCACTTTTATCTAAATGTTGATATACGTCATTAACCATAGTTCCTAGTACTGGATGAACATGTGCATTATCAGCCGCTTTCATAGCCAATCTCAAATCCTTTGCCATCAATTTATTACTAAATCCTCCTTGATACTCTCTCGAAGCAGGCGCGGTCTTGATCACTCCTGGGTAGGGATTATTCACCTCAGAACTCCAACATCGCCCTGTAGATGTATTCAAGATACGCGCTAAAATTTCTGGATCCATACCCAACCGAGTACCCAACAGCATCGTTTCTGAAACACCCATCATGGAGATCGCCAACATCATGTTGTTACATAGCTTGACAATTTGTCCTGTGCCGTGGCCTCCACAATGCACGATATTCTTACCCATGTATTCGAGAACAGGCTTGATATCGTTGAACGCGGATTCGGAAGAAGCACCGACCATGAATGTCAACGTTCCATTGGCAGCACCTACCACGCCGCCGCTCACAGGGGCATCAAACGCCAATGCCCCACGTTCCTTGAGTTTCGAGGCAAATGATTGAGCGACAAGAGGGTCGATAGTGCTCGAATCCACGAGACGGTCGTTAGCCTGGATGGAAGAGTACAGTTGATCATAGACTTTACCAACATGGTCTGATTCAGGTAACATAGTGACCACAGTGGATGCTTTTTCAATCATTTCCTTAGGTTCACGTACAGATTGCACATGAGGATGCTCAACAATAAGACGTTCCACAGCACCTGGATTGATATCATAAATATACACGGTTTCCTTACTTTTCAATGCGAGATTTTTAGCCATCCCATAACCCTATTATATATATATATATATATAAAATAAGTCGTCTGTTATTAGAGAAGGCATTATTTACTTTACCATTTGCCCTAAACCAATCAAACCAATAGAAGCTGTTCTGTCCTAAAATGAAAAACATGATGAATTCTCTATTTTTTTTTTGTAGCCCTGAATTCAACTTGTTTGTACATTGGCTATAGAAGTGTGGTCAGGTTTGATGAATAGACCTGGATAAAACAAAATAATTTACTTTTTGAAGACATCCAGCGGATGTGTTGCTTGAATGAACTTTGTAAAACTTTCTTTGAAATAAACATTGATAAAAGAAGAAGGAAAAAAAAAAAAAAAAAAAAAAAAAAGACTAATGTTTATATTTTCTCACCTCTTTTTCCCACGTATTGTCTTTATGAGAGAACAACCTTATTAAACGGATGTCTTTCTCTACAGGTCACATGACTCGCATTTTTTTTTTTTTTTTATGCGATCAAACAACACAATAATGATGACATCCTGATTTTTTTCTTCTTCTTTTTTCTTTCAATAAATGTCAAGCAGTGTAGAAGAAGATATGGCAAATAGCTTACGACAGTTTTATTTAAAGATGGAAACGATGCCAAGGAATATGGAAATACCACAAGTACACATAAAAGGCTTTATTTCGATGTCAATAGATAGTAATAGACTATTAGGGATTAGAGAATAAGATCGACAAAGTGAATAAAGAGAATATACGCATTGTTGATACAATGATGATTGAATATCTTAAAGAATATGATTTTATGGGTACAGACATTACATAGGCTCTATTCTCTGATTTGACAACATTTTTTGTATGTATGCATAGTAAAAGGAAGTACAGGAAAAGTAAGTTATTATAATCACTATGAATATAGACTGATGTATGCATAGGTATATAAAGTAAAGATTGGACCCAAAATAGAATGCAAATGTATGGATTATCAAACGAGGGGATTCCATTGTAAACATATATTGTATGTTTTATTGAAAGAATTACATTGTAAAAACTTGACATCACATGTTTATCAAACTATTTATCCTAATGACAGTGTAAGAAATACATGCAATTACATATTTTTACTGCTGTTTAATTCTATAATAGGATTTATTTGATCTGTTTACAAACTATCATCCTCACTAAAAATAAATCAAAAAGTTGTTTCACAATGATTTTTCTCTTTTTTTTTTTTCTTTTTTGTTAATCAATGTCCATTCCTTCATCTCCAGCACCAAGTTATCAACCAGACAAATACTCTAACCAAACTAAAATACTATTAAAGAACCATAAAGCTTTTCCTAATGATAAAATAAGAAGAGTAGCTTCAGTTCCAAGTACTGTAGACTACTTTCATACGACGACTGCAACTCATTTGCCTCATTCTTCTCCTTCATCACCAAGACCTTCTTACTCTCTAGATAAGCAAACAGTGCAAGTGGGTCCTGAAGATTTCGAAAAAGTGAGATTGTTGGGTAAAGGAGATGTTGGAAAAGTGTATCTCGTCAAGCATAAAGAAACCAGTCAATTATATGCTTTAAAAGGTAAAATAAGGAGAGGAGGAAAAAAAAAAAAAAAAACTACATATTCATTCATACTACTTTAGTGCTATCAAAAAAGGAAATGATCAAGAGAAATAAGATCAAAAGAGCTATAGCAGAACAAACCATATTATCTATGGCAAATCACCCTTTCATTGTCCCTTTATATCATTCATTTCAAAGTCAAAATTATCTTTATTTTTGTATGGAGTTTTGCGTAGGTGGTGAATTCTTTCGAGCACTTCAAAATAGACCTGGAAGAATATTAAAAGAAAATGAAGCCAAGTTTTATGCCGCTGAAGTAGTTGCAGCATTAGAATATTTACATTTAATGGGGATTGTCTTTAGAGATCTCAAACCAGAAAGTAAGGTTTAATCAGCAGTCAAACAAAAAAGAGTGTTAACATGTGTTCATTTTAGATATCCTTTTACATGAATCAGGTCATTTAATGTTGTCTGATTTTGATCTCTCTGTAAAGTCTTCTTCTACAGTACCACCTACTCTTGTACAACCTTATTATTCACCTTTTTCGGTATGTAGACACTAACCCAATTTTATAAAAAGTAACTCACCTATTATTATGTATAGAGACAACCTATGTTGGATACAAAGTCATGTACCAATGTAAGAACAAACTCATTTGTAGGTACGGAAGAATATTTAGCTCCTGAAGTCATAAGAGGCAATGGACATACAAGCACAGTAGATTGGTGGACACTGGGTATTTTAACTTATGAAATGATTGTAAGCCTTAATTTTATTATAAGGAGAGGTCAAAGAATTTACTTGTTCTATTAGTGTGGGTATACACCTTTTAAAGGAGATACTAGAGAAGAAACATTTGAAATGATTCTTAGTCACTCTGTTGAATTCCCAGATTATTCCAGTAATCCATACTACCGAGGTCCAGGTTTATCCAGTGCATGTAAATCATTTATTAGAAAACTATTAACAAAAAACGAAAACAAACGATTGGGTGCTCGCGCAGGCGCAAGTGAAGTCAAATCCCATGCTTTCTTTAAAGATATCAATTTTGCTCTTTTACGAAACATGAAACCACCCATTACACCCAACAAAGATAATCCAATTAGAGCTATTCATTTCAATAGATTAAAAGAAAGTGTTAGTTTTGATTTACATAGAGATCAAACAGACAAAGAAGAACAACAAGAAGATATAGATCTATTTGCTTCATTTAGTTCAGTGACTATTCATAGATAAATATAATAAAATGGTCTGTGCGTTTTTTGCAACTGAATAATGGGTGTATATTATAATCATTCTATGTAAAAGTATAAACATCATTGTTAGGTCTATCAGTGAATTTAATTCACAGTTAGTATATAGCTTCTTTCTTTATTGATTTTTATATATGAATAGACAAATCAGAAAACTTTATAATTATTTAGCAAATGATGATATCTAGATATATATTTAACGTCGATCTGACGGAGTTCCATGAACTCTGATTCGGTAAATCTCAGTATAACTACTCAGGACTTCCCCAATTTGACTTGACCTTGATAAACACGGTCCTTACCGACATCGGCTTCTTCATGTAAATCTTCTGCATGCTGTTTGATTCCACTAGGTCAAATTACACCTTTCCCAAGCAAGGCTTCTTCTCCGTTCGGACTAGCTAACCCATACACTTCAATTTCTTTCGGTGCATGGTGGATGTCGCGTAATAGTATATTGGCTGAAGCGTGTTCAACAACCACGCTCGTTATGAGGGTTTCTTCGCTTAATGAGATGGCAAGAGTGCCTTGATCACCCTGCATCTTCCAACATGAGCCCGCATAGATATTGGGGTTCAGCGTTTTTTCTGGAGGGTTATAACATTCAAAGGGGAGCCAATCATATGTCGGAGCTGGCGATACTAGGGTGATTCTTTTTGATAGGTCGGGCTTGTGCCGATGTGCAGAATACGTGCACCTCGCGATACAAGAGAGCAAAATCAGCTACTTTTAGTCTATCTTGGTGAAATTTCAGTAACTCCTCTTCGATAAACGGCTTGACTCGGTCTTTGATGAAAGAAGAAAGAAACATATCGTCTACATAGTCTTTGATTTGGTCTCTGAGAGACGAAGAGATATGGTCTTGCAACGTGACCCAGATGTCGTTTCGTTGCGCATCCATGGCCTCTTTGTATTCTCTTTTGAGAACCAAATATTGTTCGTCAAGGTACTTGAGCTTGTCATAGATATCCTGGTAAGCCAAACTTGGATGACCATACCATATGTCTTTGATGTAGGTTTTATGTAACTTTTCCAAACCATGATGGTGCTGCCAGAGATAGGTAATGGGATCTGTAATCAAGGTAGATACAACGATGGTGACAAAAGTCACAAGTCGTATAATAGGTTCTTTGAGTATCCAATAAATCATAAAAAATACAAAGACAAATGGCTTCAAGATAGCATAGCAACACTCTTCAAAAGAGGGAATACGCTGTGGTCGAACTACTAGTTGCTGCAGTAAAGGAGTCTTGCTGAGTTGAACTAGGTGCATTTTGGAATGATTGAAGACGGTCCAAGTAGGTCCTTTGTTGGTGTTCCAAAAGAGGGTCTTGTACTAATCGCTCTACTTCTTCATATTCGCCAAAACCCTCATGACTGTCATCAGCTGTGTAATTAATGAATCGGTATTCCAAAAAATATAAACATGGTGATTAAATGAGATCACTAAAACGTGCCAAAGTAATAATATACTTACGCCGGCTGTGGCTGCTGCTCCTATCAAAAAATGGCATGCTACTATGGTAACTATTATGGTCTTGACGTTTCATCGTATAATTGGATGAAAAGTTGTCTCTTTGGGTACTAAGTCTGCGAGACCTTCTTAAAGCTTGAGGAGAGGAACTCATTGTTTTTAGAGAGAGAAAAAGAGGAATACATCGTCCACCACCCCCTTTTTATAGTTTTTTGTCTGATCAAGACTGTGATGCATTAAAAATTTTTTGCCTATCACTAAGCTAAAGAATGGTTTCAAATATGTAACACATTCTCTTAGAGTAACGTTGTACATAATACCCCCAAACGTTATTTTCGTGTAAGAAAAATATGTTAAAAGCCAAGAAAGAGACTGGCCAAAAAAAAAAAAACGACTTGAGGACAAAAAATAATGGAAGAACATGCAGCTGTAGAGGTTGGGTCGAGGGGCCATTAAATCACTTGAAAAATATTTGGGCGAAAATGTAATGATCATTATAAATGAAAACGCTATAATCATTAAAACGACAAACTGAGGAAGATCACTTATACAAGCAAAAGCGACGCGTCATTATTTGAACAGCCCTATGTTCTAAACACCCTCATGGCATAGGTAATACAGCTTAACTTTATGAGTCTACGCTTGTACTTTTTACTTTTTGAACAATTGAAACGAGTCATGGTAGCCGTTGCCATTGAATCGCTTACTGGATTGGTAAGGATCAGCCGACCTTTCTAAAAGAAAACTCAATCTAGTATTTCCAGTAATAATTAATAATGTAGTCACTTGAAGATAATGTATTACTTGTTTTTACGTGAAGAAATGGCACATTAGACACAATACAGTTGACGAAAAAAGGTTGGCCCAATATAAAAAGGATAACACTTGGTGCACGTCAAATCCGCACGTCAAAAAAAATTAGCGTGGCATTATCCTAATTTTTTATTGAGTGTGGCAGCTAGTTCTAGATGCTATGAGCTTCCCACAAGTCGATTGCTACACGTCAAATCCTACGTGTCGAAGTTTGCTAAAACAATGCATGGATAAAAATAATGAAATAAGAAAATATACGAGCTACATACGGTTAAATTTAATGTAATTTGCTTAAGCATCTCAACTGCAGTTCAATTCATCCCTTCCATTCATTTAATTTTTTAATGTATGGTGGACCATCTGGTACCGTACGTCAAAGAATTAGCATGACGTCAGCATAATCTTGACTGTGTGGGACTGCCCACTTGAATTACTGCGTGTTTCAAGAAGATCTAAACGTCAAGGTCTACTAATGTAAAGCAATTTGTTGACAGAAAAAGTCAATTAACAGATAAAAATCTCTTTCCAATATGCTATAAAGCTTCAATTTTCAGTCAGTTGAGCACTTTGCTTAGTTAGGGAAATCAAATTTGTTTTGTTCTATATCTATGTATCGAAAGACGAAGTGAAAATTTGATTTCTATTTCTTTCAAACAAAAGATGATGGTGGTTGAATATTCCAAAGACCTTTAAACACCCAAGTAAATTGTCCCAAATGTAAGCATGAATGGGCTGCATATTTTATTTAAGTATTTTTATCCATGCATTGTTTTAGCAAACTTCGACATGTAGTATCTGACATGTAGCAATTGACTTGTGGGAAGCTCATAGTATCTAGAACTAGCTGTCACACTCAATAAAAAATTAGGATAATGCCACGCTAATTTTTTTTGACGTGCGGATTTGACGTGCACCAAGTGTTATCCTTTAATGAAAACCCGTGTAAATAGTCCGTGCAGTTATTAAAAAGAAAAAAGAAATCTTGCTGAAGTTGGAGACAAGATACGATGAAAGTGATGATCTGGAGAAATCAAGGCCAAAAAAATAGGTGGGTTCAAAGGTAAATAAGTTAAATATAATGTGATACGATTTGTGTATATTAATGATAATACTTGGGTATGCAAGTATTTTATTTACTGTTTCTGTTTCTTTCTCTTCTTACATTTTCCTTTTTACTCGAAAGAGGTTTTTTCATTCTATATAACATTCCGAACTAGCCAGGGCAAAGCAGTACATTTAGTTACTTTGTGCTCATAGGCTTTTATTAATTTAATAAATAAATTTTGTATATCGTATTTAGGAAATAAAGCCCAGTTTCATTTTTTGATTACGTATGGTATATGAAGATAGCGCCTGTCTTATTTTGTAATAGCTCTTACCTAAAGTGACTCCAAAAGCATTTCAATCAGACCATTTGCCCCAAAGTTGTTGCAGTTGAGCAAAACTGTAAGGCAAGTATGATTGTAAGGAGATAAACGACTCAAGCACAGCTTCGCCTTCTTCAACTTAATGTAAATGTTGTGAAAGCCTTTTATACTTAATAAACAGCAATAAAGTTTAGTCTTCTAAAGCTCAGATGTGTTTAGCTAAGACGCTTTTACTGCCTGTAAGCGACTCAAAATGTTAACATAGAACTTGCATGCATTAAAACTTTATTAATATTAGATGATTAATTATTTTTTTTTTTTTTTTTTTTTGGTCTTCTTAAAAAGTAGCTGTAGTAGTAGTAGTAGTATTATTATTATGGGCTTCATTAACAACAGGAGCATAAAGATCATGGTGTTGTTCCAAATCCTTCTTTACTTGCTCAATATTATCGTCGTCTTCGTGAATAGTCTTTTCATGCTCAAATCCCTCGTTATTGACAGAATGCCAATCAACGCTACTATCGTCGCCTTGATGAGGAGGGTGCGTTTGATCGTAAATGTTTTGATTAAAAGTCTCTTGATTCTTGAGCTGGTGTGTTGAAGGGATAATGCTGTCATCAGTCTTATCAAGTCCACTATCAACAGATTGAACAGCATGAGTTGCACCCAGGCCACCATAACCACCATTCATAGTAGCTTCATCAGCGACCTTGTGCGAATCATTGATGGGAGAATTGAGTTGGCCATTTTCGGGAACTTGTTGAGCAGATTGATTCAATGTGGGCTGAGTCACTGTATCTTCGGACTGACGACGAAGAGGTTTCTTTTCTTCATGTCTTGAAGCGCTCTTGGAAATAGCAGCAGCAGGATGACCCAAAGTTTGATGGTCCAATACAGGCGTCGTCTCCTCCTCTTCTTCTGGATGATGTTCGCCATCAAGAACAGGATCAATATCACTTTCACCACGTTGAGCTCCAGAACCTTCTCCTTGTTCAATAGCAGCAGGGGCTTTGGGTGCCTCTAGTTGACGAGGCAAGATGTTATCGGGTAAGACAGGCAAGTGACGCGTAGTGGGAGCTGCAGAATAATAAGAAGACTCGAAAAGAGGAACGACACGGTGTTGAGAAGAGAGTCTTTCGAGTTCATCAACCCATTCTTGACCATCACGAGGGTTTGCAGGACGGAAGGTACTGTTGACACCCATGCCCATACGTCGGTTGTTATCGCGAAGTTGGAAAGAGCCATCATCATAGTAATCGAGATCACAATCGGGGACGAAAATGGAGTAACTAGGATCAAGAGGATGCTGTTGAAAGTACTTTGGAGACTTGTAACCATGCAAAAATCCAGCTATACCCCCCCCATATTAGTTTATCATTATTAAAATATCACGATTTTGTCTTTACCTGGAGTAAGGATATGGACACTTTGAGAATATCCCTTCAAAACACCTGTCTTTGCTTTTAAAGGACCAATCTTAATGGCACGTACATAATGACTGTACTGATTAGGATACTGAACCATATCTTCTGTCTTGTAGGCAGAATTCTCCAAGATCAAATTATATTGATTTCGACGAATGAATTCATTCCATTCTTGACCGGGACGAATTTGATCAAAGGTCTCCAATACTTTACCAATGTACTCCTGATGTTCCATCTTGTTCTTCAATCTAAACTCCTGGAACTTGTGAAGGACATAACGTACATTTTCAACAATCTTTTGCTCGAAATAGCCTACTTCCTTTTGAAGGTTCAAGAGATGATCATGGAGTGAGTTTTCAGAGTCGCACAATTCACGAATAGCGTGAATGATTTGCAAATTGATCAAGAAAGGATCGAGCTGGTTGACAGCTTGTTGAGGAGATCGATTACATAACTCAATCGTCTTGTCTAAACGGCCGATCAACTTGTCAATTTTGAGACGGCTTTCAAAAATGGCGTCACTCTTCAAGTCTCTGTCTTTTTGAATGGAGACAATCATGGTCTTGATATCAGTCTTGATGGCGCGTAGATTAGGAACAACGGCCTTGTCGATATAGCCAGCGGACTCGTGTTCGAGAATACCATGTTGTGTCGTATAGTCACGAAGAGAAGCCCAGACATCTTGGACACCACCTGTACCAAGTTCAAGGAATTGACCTTGGCCCTTTTCAAATGGTACAATGACTTGTTTACTAGCATCAATAAGGCCTTTGGAAGTCTTGAGTTCAACAGCTGAAATCTTTTTAAATAACCCGACCTAAACCATGGGGGTTTAGTAAAAAAAAAAAAAAAAAAAAAATTTTTTTTTTTTTTTTTCAATCATTTGATCCAACTACTACTTACGATAGATTTAATAGATAATCTCCAACAATCGAGTCTTCCAGTTAAGATAGTGACAGGATCAAGACCACCATCCATACGGTAGACTTGTTTTTGAGCATTTGGCTCACGTACATGAAGCAAAGTTTGCTTTCTGCTAGGTGTGGCGGAGAACATGGGAGGAGGTTCAGGGTGGTTTTCAAAATTACCACGTTCAGTCCAAGGCAAACCTTGTTTTTGTACAACTAATCTTCTATTGTTGTTGCGACTGTTACCTTGAGCACTTGGTACTAACTGCTGTTCTTTCCAATCTGAGTTAGGTAAAGGCTTTTGACCAGGCATAGCGATTTCATGATGTTTGCTTGGAACTTGTACTTCGGGAATAGCTACTCCCCCCTTTGAAGGCAAATGAGGAAGTGCCTTTGGTTTCTGTTGTTGTTTGCTTTTAAAAACCATAATTGTATACAACAAAGGGAAAAGAGAAAATGAAATAGACTTTTTTTTTTTTTATGATTTTTTTTTTTTTTTTTTTTTTTTTTTTTTTTTTTTTGATGTTTTACATCATGATGGGATAATTAAAGTCCACTTTTATGCAGAATGAAACCCTATTGTTCCTCATTTCCAAAGGCAGCGGGAATTTTTACTAATCCCTCTAATTGACAACCAAAAAGTATATCATTGACGACAATAAATCATTAATATATTTAAATTATATCTGGCAACATTTTTGCTAATATATAATGACATGTAAAATTTTCCTTTTCGTTTTTTTTTTTCTATCATCAAAGAAAAAATATGACTATTGGATTTGACGAAGAACTTCCCGCTGACGTTTATCACTACAATGAGATGCGCAAGAACATGAATTGGGAAAAGTCCGGTGTTGCTTCTCTTTTAAAGCCTCCCCCAGTGACTCAACATCTGCCTTCATTTGATGCCAAAGGTACTCCTTGCTTCAAGGCTTATAAGGGCTCGGGTAAACTTCAAGGTAAATATGCTTTAATTACCGGTGCTGACTCTGGTATTGGAAGAGCGATCG
The DNA here is from genome assembly GCA_000697295.1 of Mucor indicus B7402. Classification (NCBI taxonomy): domain Eukaryota; kingdom Fungi; phylum Mucoromycota; class Mucoromycetes; order Mucorales; family Mucoraceae; genus Mucor; species Mucor indicus. Next base: position 16,622 of record JNEK01003075.1, read on the forward strand.
CTACTTTGTATGCTTTGGAAGGCTGTGCTGGTATTACCATTGTTTATCGTGATGAAAGAGAAGATGATGATGCTACATACACCAAGAACACCATTGAAGCTCAAAGTGACTGTAAGATCAACTTGATTGCTCGTGATGTTGGCTATGAAGAAACATGCAAGGAAATTCTCCATTCTCACTTGAATGCTTTTGGAAGAATTGATATTCTTGTCAATAACGCTGCTGAACAACATAAGGTAACTCGTGTTGAAGACCTTGATTGCGCTACTGTTGAAAGAACTTTCCGTACCAATGGTAAAAATAGTTAGAAAAAAAAAAAAAAAAAAAAAGTTACTAATTAAAATATAGTCTTTGGTCCTATTTTCATGACCAAGTTGGTGTGCGAACATCTTGTCGCTGGTGGTGTCATTATCAACACGGCTTCCATTGCTGCTTATCGTGGTATGGACCTTCTCGTAGATTATTCTGCTACAAAGGGTGCTGTTGTCAGTTTTACTCGTGCTCTCTCTCAACAATTAGCACCTAGACGTATTCGTGTCAATGCAGTTGCTCCAGGTCCCGTCTGGACTCCTTTAATTCCAAACACCTTTTCTCAAGAAGAAATTAGAAACTTTGGTTCTTTCCCTCCACTTAAACGTCCTGCTCAACCTGCTGAAATTGCCGCTTCCTTTGTCTTTTTAGCCTCTGACGATTCTTCTTTTATGACAGGTCAAGTTGTTCATCCTAATGGTGGTACTGTGGTTAACACTTAAAAAGAATGTTGTTCAATAAAATGTGCCCTATCAGTCTATGATATATATATAAATAGATTACGATCGATGACAGGGAGGTGTTTGAATTTTTTTTTTTTTTTTTTTCATGCAAATGTTGTCGAAATATGTAAATATAGTTATGACTATGATGGTATCAATTTTAGAGCGATCGCAATAAGAGATCTCAACATAATTACATAATAGTTAATACTAAGAATGATAGGAGCAGGGTGACAAAAATAGAAAAGTCCTCATAACGAACCTGTGTTACTCCAAGAGAAACAGCCCTTATGAAAAGCCACTTTTGCCTGACACAATCGTATAAAAATAGCCTATTTTACCTAAAAAGCTATGAATAGATACGTACCTCATTAAGCTGACAAGGTATTCTTTTTTATTGAGAGCGATAAAGTTCAGTCTATTCATTGGTTTACCGCGCCCTGCATGCGTATCATAGTGAAACTTGTACTGTAACAAGTAAATATTAGCCTGCAAAATGCTGTTATTTTTCGTGTTTCGTCCAAATATAGCAATATTCATAATCTATTATGTATTCACGATATCCTTACTGCAGTTTGTATATTGTCAACAACAAAGTACATGTCAATACTAACTACTAATGTATACTGCCCTGTTGAAAAGGGCTTTTTTTTTTTTTTTTTTGTGATGTTTCCTTATTCGTCCCTCCGATTGATTGGCTTAGTTTAGGATAAAGAAGAGCTACTACTAACATAGCACACAACAAAGGAACAAAACATGATCAAATTCTCTATATTTATTCAAAGAGGTGATATTTCTACATATAAATAGAGCTTTTGATCTGTTCCTGTAGAAAAAGAGCAAATTATTTTCTTTTCTTTTTTTTTTTTTCTTGAAAGCCTCATTTTGTGTTACATCTAGAAATACATAAATATAAAAAGGGCATTGTTTATTTATGTTTCCTTTTTGTTATTTTATAGACGACTCATCATGCTTTTAAAACGTATCTCATCAGCATTTATATTACTCGCTGCTTCCACAAGCGTTGTGTTTGGCTGTGAAATGGATTGTCGTCGAGGGGTTTCCAAGAACTTTGCCGATTTCTATAGCCCAGTGATCAAGAGTCTTGTTACCAACTTACAATCACAGTTGGTAGTTTCTATGAATAAAGTCGCTGTACCTCAAGTTATTCTCGATACTCAAATTGACAAAACTGAAATTACAGAAGAGATTGAACAATCCATCGAGTCTACACTTCATAACTTTTATTCCATGGCTACATCAGAAACAAGACTTGCGGAAGGCTTTTATCAAGTCATCTTTAATGAAGAGTTCCCTTACAAAGGTGATTGTAATAATCCCAGACGATTGACTCGAAAGATGCCTCCTCCTGGTGAAAGCTGGACTTTGGAAGAATGTGAAAAGATGGATTATCGTTGCGGCAACCCTCCTTCCATTTGTTATTTCTTACAAGAAGTCAAAGGTCGTTGTTTGGGTCGCATGCGTCGTCAATTGACAGAATACGCTTCAGTTGATAATGGTGCTCTTGTGCGTGGACTTGTAAGAAGTGTGCGTAAATCGGTCTATGATACATTAAGCAACAATGGTGTACAACGATTAAGCGATAATTTGGAAGTGGAGTCTTATATTGCTAAACTTGTAAGCGCTACTCTTCGTGTTTTGGATCTTTGGGTTGCCGACGATGTAAGAGAAATGTGCGATAAACCCTCTCAACATGAAATGTGTAATAGTTGGGATGATCTCATTAAGAAGGAAATCCTCAAGTGGCCCTAAATTACATTTTACATAATACCATTACATTGTACATAAAATAAAATAGTATCTTGATATATAAAAGTAAATATTGTTGTTGTCAGTTGAATGACTGCTGTATATAAAAGAGATAGATTAAGTCATGTGGGGATATGACCACGCACAAACTTGGAAGAATGTCGCTTATTAATGTATATATACACTTCTTTATTTACATAAGTGTAAGGTATCATCAACAAGGGATAAATCACCAATAAAAAAAAAAAAAAAACAACTGAAATAATGACTTTATAGTAGAAGGAAGGAACCTATTATCATAGGGTGGTTTTTTTTTTTTTTTTTTTTTTGTTATTATGGGGTAAAATTTTCTTTTTTTTTTTTTTCCTTTTTTCCCTTTCTGTTTCAATTATTATGGATAGATTGCCATTTGAAGTGCTTTTACAGATATTTGAATATTTGACTCTATCCGACTTTAAAGCACTGTATACTTTATTCCCTCAACATATGATAGATGAAGCACTTGTATTTAAACTTCGAAATAAGAAGAAGGAGCCTATCATTCAACTTGTGTCTACTAATTTGCATGAATTATCTTCAAACAATATACATCTAAAGAAGAACGAGTCCTTTATTTCACTTTATTATACTTCTTTTGACCCTGTTCATCGCATCATTTGGTCTTTACCTGACTTTATTAGCAAGGACCAACATTATTTTCGAGTCAAAGATACTTATGTATCCCATGGAAAACTCTTGATTAAAAGTCCAAATGATGTCACTTGTATTTCAATTCCTTTGACTTCTTTATGGGACATTAGAAAGGTATTTCCACCTAGTAGAGCGGGTTCTTTCTCAGGTGCAAGTGAATATACCAAAACAGCCCATTTACAAGAATTAACACTCTATCATGAATCTTGTTTATTGGATTCTTGTTTAATACCAGCTACTCAACATCATCATCATCATGGAACAAAAAGTGTCATAAAAAAGGAAGAGGATACCTTAAAACGACCCCATTTACCCCCTCATTATTCAAGGGAACTACCTAAACAGCAGCAACACCCTTTATTATTAATTCCCACTTACTCTGATATCACTTGTGGGTACTTTCTCGTTGAAAGATTAGCAACAAGTATATCCACTCTCTTAGATTTATATTGTAAATAAAAAAAAAAAAAAAAAAAAAAAACATATATATTTACATTCGCTATAATTCTGTACATATTCCACCAACTATTCAAGTTTCGAGAAAAGATACTTTCTATATTCCTTCATCTTCCTCTTTAACATTCTTTTCAAGTGCATTCTAAATCCTGGTAAAGTATGATCTTTATCCCAAGTTTCATCCTGTGTTTCATTATTCTATAAAAAGGGTAAACAAGAGAAAGAGGTTTGCTTTAATACACTTACATAAATAGCAGCCATCATTTCATCTGTATATTGATATAAACTCTTCATATAATGTAAACAAAAGACACCACAATCTGTAAAATTATCTTGCCCTGGACAAGCTGGCATGACAATGTCAGGTGTCACAAATTCTGTAATCGTATCAACATTTAATTTTTGATTTGCTTCTTCTTTCAGATATCGAATAATCATCTTTGCAGCTCCAGGTTTATTTAAATGTAAAGGATCCAATAACACTACATATGGCCTAAAATAGAGGTAAGTCTCTCTTTCTTTTATATATATATATATATATATTTTTACTTGTTTCTATCTAAAGGTGTGCCTGCTGCAATTGATCTTTTTTTTAACTTGGGTAATATTGTTTCTTCTTTCTCTACTTCAAAATTGGAATGATATTTCTCCCCTTTTGGTCCTTGAATACAATAACCAGGATTCGCTACAACAATCAAGAACCAATGATTATGCTGTGCAATAGGAATAATAAGAAACTTTTTCTCAAAAATGTCCTCGTTCGCTGTCCATCGTTTAATAGCATCAAAGTGCATTGTGTTGTGAGATCCTGATAATTTGGTGAAAAAGAAGGAACTAAAGGTATATATTGAAGTATTTGAGAATTCGTCTGCCCAGATCTTTGGAAATACATCGATCAGTGTATCGTTGATATAAGTCTCTTCATTTAAACGCTCAAAGTCTCTATCGTATACAGTCACGCTTTTCTTGGCCTTAAAAGGATATGTGAGGTAATGTTCGTCTGTACCAGAAGGTTCAATTTCATAGTCATCAATAGGATCAAATGGTAAAACAACAGGACTAGCTGTTTTCTTCACTATAAAAGGTGACTCTTCTTCTTTTTCTTCTTCCAATATCTTTTCAGTTGCTATTTTCTTTGCTGGGCGTGTTTCACATAGGTCACCCATTTCATTGTCTTTTACTCTAGGCGCAGTTTTTCGAAGGTATTCTTTCAATACAGCAAGTCCATCTCCACCTTCATGAGATGTATTATTGCGATGAAATTCACTTGTTTGTGCTATACTTTGGCCCAATGTAGGTACTTTTTGAGCATAATTCCCAAGCGGTGAATGCAGTGTACGTCGTCGCGGTAAAGAAGGCTTGATAAAACTACTACTGGTGGCTGTGTTGCTTGAGGAAGTAACAGTAGGTATAAATTCGTCTTCTTCGTCATCCTCTTCAATACGTCTTATAAGTCGACGTCGTTTAATCTTAAAAGTGTCTTCATTCACATCAACCACGCTTTCGTCTGATTGTGTCGTATTTTTCCGTGTCGTTTTTTTAACTGCTTCAACAGTGACAGAAGGTTTCTATTCATGTTATGAGTGCTTTTGTATTTTCAAATGTATAAAAAGACTTTTTACATTAGGTATTCGACTTGCATGACTTGTGTGCATTCTTGCTATTAAAATTGTTAATGTAATCTCCTTTGTAGAGGGGTTCTGTTTTTTTTTTTTTCTTACCAATTCTTGAAGCGGATCGTGGTGGTTCTTCAACCTAAGTAGAAAAGGTATTATTAAAAACAAAAAAAAAAAAAAAACTACAAAAAGTAAACACATACTTTGTTAGTAGGAATACTAATGGGTTCACCTTTTGTTTTGTGTCTTCTTGAAGCCCCTCTTGAAGTGCCAACATTAATAACATCGTCGTGTCGATCACGTCGTCTCTATCAAGTAGCAAAAAAATAAATAAAGAAAAGTTTATGTAAGTTAAAAAGCAATTACAGTCTTATTATCATACATTGCTTGTCTCATTGTATGATATGGAAGGAGAGAAAAAGGCTAAAAATTAATAAATTTTCATTTGTGACAGTTTTAATCAAGACAACAACATACAGTTTTTTTTGATAAGTAACAGTGATATCTGTATGTCCACTAAGCTTCACAGAAAGGTAAAAGAGAGCTATAACTGGAGTATTGAATGGAGCTACACTTTAGTTTCGTGCACTAGTAAAAGCCCTCCAGTAAACGATGTAATAGACACGAGTTTACGACTCTTTTTGTTCCTGAAAAATGGTGTATTTTATAACACAGTATTCTTAAGATAAAGTCATAGTTACAACTTTTATGACGTGTCAAAGAACACAGCATAAATAATCCAAAAAAGAAGATATAATTTATTTATAATATATGCTTATAATGTTGAAGTTGGGAGGTCAAATTGATTTGTTATTATTTATACTTTATGCGTTCTTCAAATTACTGGATAACCATTCCAAACCCTCATAAAGACCATCACCTATGTATAAATGTTAGTAACATAAAAGACCAAGAAAAGAAAACTTACCACTTGTAGCACAGGCAGTTTGAATGTACCAATGTCTGTTTCTTAAAGAGTGAAGACCGAGTTTATCAGTGATCTCAGCAGCATTCATAGCGTTAGGAAGATCTTGTTTGTTAGCAAAGACCAATAAAAGAGCATCACGAAGTTCATCTTCGTTCAACATACGTTGAAGTTCATCACGAGCTTCAGAAATACGATCACGATCGTTGGAATCAACAACAAAGATAATACCTTGAGTATTTTGGAAATCTGTTTATATATATAGTATTAGTTTTCTCTTCTCCACTCTTTTTTTTTTTTTTTATCTCACTAACTTACAATGTCTCCAAAGAGGACGAATCTTATCTTGTCCTCCAACATCCCAAACAGTGAAAGAAATATTCTTATATTCAACAGTTTCAACATTAAAACCTAACATTATTTTTTAGTTTCCTCAAAAAAGGTTCTCAAAAGAGTGTTATTACCAATAGTAGGAATGGTGGTTACAATTTCACCCAACTTGAGTTTATACAAGATGGTAGTCTTACCGGCGGCATCAAGGCCGACCATAAGAATACGCATCTCCTTTTTACCAAAAAGGTTGTCGAATAATCTAGAGAAGCTTAAACCCATGTTTGTTTATTGTGTGTATACAGTGAGAAAGAAAAAAAAAAAAAAGAAAAAGGGCTTTACTTTGGGTATATATATTAATATTAATAATATTTGGTCCAATGAAATTCAATTACGCAGCACCCAAAAAAATATCAAAGTCCATTTTCTGTCTGTATATGTGTATCTGTTTAGATGAAATGTCTCCACGTATAAAAGATAGAACAGCTGAGTCCCTTGCTGCGTACTTTGACACGTATATTTTAAGAGAAAAGTAACACCAAGTTACAACTTGTCTCACTTTATGTCTAAGACTGTCGCGAAACAAGACATGATTTTGTCTCGGGGTAAAATACATAGGCAGGAAGAAGAAAAGTCAAAGCAATGTCTCTTATGATTTAAAAAAGAAAAAGAATATTCATTGTTGTTGTTGTTGGGCGTCACTAATAAATAATAAATGAACAAGGGGGTGATGACATAAACCGACGCCTCTACCGTTCATTTTTAATGAAAAGTAGATAAAATCCGAAACTTCAACCCGTCAAACAGACATGAAGAAGATTATATATGTACATGAGTCTCTCTCTCTCTCTTTTCAATTCTTTTTCTTCTTTTTTATTGTTGTTAAAAATATAACATGACATCAAAACAACAAGATACTACGCTCTCTGCCAAATTATTAATAGGATATACACTCGATCCTGAATTTCAAAAGAAATATGTATTGGGTCAAGAGTTGGGACATGGTGGGTTTGGTTTTGTTCTTTCTGCTTTTGAAAGAGAAACGGGTATTGAACGAGCCGTGAAATTCATTATGAAAACCAAAATACCGTCTAGTGCCTTGATTTGGGATCCTGAGATGGGTCATGCCATACCTATGGAAATATATACATTGAAGCATGTACGTCATGAAAATATCATTCAATTCTATGACGCCTATCAAGACGATACGTATTTCTATCTTGTTATGGAGATTTATGGTACTCAATGGTCAACATCAACAACAACAGAAACAGTCTCACATTCACCCGGTTTATCTCAAAATTCACATTCTACAATTGATACTACGAGCACTACTAATAACGAGGATGAATGCGCATTACCAAGACAGTTTGCTAGACGTACTTCATGTGACTTATTTGAATGTATTGAACAACACAAGTATTTTGAAGAAGATAGAGCTAAAATGATATTCAAACAAATTGTTGATTGTGTTGCTTACCTTGATCGTATTGGTGCATGTCATAGAGATATTAAAGATGAAAATATTGTCATAGATCAAGACTATAAGGTAATCATAGAAGCATGAATTTCATCGGAATTTTATTAAACAGAATTATACAATTATAGGTCAAATTGATTGATTTTGGATCTGCAGTTGTTTTGAAGCGAGGACATTTATTTACACGCTTTTATGGTACACTCGCTTATGCATCACCAGAAATTTTATTATCTAGACCTTACAGAGCCGAGCCAGCCGAGATTTGGTCATTGGGCGTGTTGCTATTTACTTTACTGTTTGGAGAGATACCCTTTCCAGATACTACCTCGGCAATTGAAGGACGTATGACAAAACCGAATATCCAGGTCTCAAGGCATTGTAAACATTTAATTCGCATGTTATTGTTACAAAATCCTGAAGAAAGACCTAATATTTATCAAGTACTATGTCATCCTTGGTTTTCTTAAATTCTATGTTGTCTACTTTATATGACTTATATGCTGTTCTATGTTGCTGTTGTTGTTCATGTATATATTATATATGCCTTTAATGTAAAAAAATAAATAAATAAATAATTTGACAGAAGTTTATTGAATATGAAATATTATGCAAAAGTGGTATATTATGATGAAGAAGAAAAAAAAAAATTAAATACAGATTTCCATTACATTACTGAAATGACACTCATTGTTGTTATTAGATGAATCCGAGTTAGAATCTGTCTGTGTCTTTTCTCTGGCAGCTCTTTCTTGTATCATGCGTTCCATATCTCTTCTCCACTGAGATTTCATTGTGAGTAATTCCAACATATCTTTATATGTTAGTTTAGCCACTTCTTGGGCTGTACGATCTACATCAGAACACTCGTCAATTCACTCGTCTAAAAAAAAAAAAAGTCTATTATATTTCAATTTTACCATAGTCTTCATTTGCAAAAGTAGATATAAATTCAATATCACAGGAAAATTGTACTTTTTTACACATATTGTATTGCAAAAGAAAAAAGTGCAATGTAACAAATTCTTTAAAAAAAAATATATTTATAAACATGTGTTCCGCGGAACAAGCATTGGATTTATTTCACTTCTTCTTCCTATTCAACCTAACCCCTTCTCTTTTATCCAATGTTTCTATTTTGCCTCGGAACCAAGGGAAACCAAAACCATGGCAACGCAATCTATCACATTTTTAAATCAACAAACCAAAAGGTGCTTTAATAAAGATAAAGATAAGAGCACGTTTTTTGAGATTATACTTGGCCAATCAAAATCTAATCATAATTATCATTCATATTGAACACAACAACAGGGAGAGAACTCTAAATATAGTGATTGGGCTTTTTAGGCGATTCTAGTTGGTATGTCAAATTGACCCGTCAGAATGATGGGGTCAAGTTCAATGATGGCCCTGGAGAGATCCAAGTCTACTTTTCAAAGTTAATTATCATTTATAGAAATTGTATTGTGTAGCCAAAAAAGAGCTGAGATCTGGAAAACTTTAAAAATTTCATTTTTTATTTTTTAAATGAGATAATAATAATTATGTGGGGGGGGGGTATCAAAAGTTATTAATGGCTTGATAGTAGGGCACCGTGAGCTATAATTGGAGAACCAGAAACAGTAGGTTGACATCGTTTACTATTATTAGCTTGCCAAAAATGTTGTCGTTTTCTATAGAGGGGAATCCAAGGGTATGAAGGAGTACTTGACACATGTTTTGCCGTTGAAGATTTCTTTAACATCCATGATTTCAATACAGGCGGTTGTTTTGGAATAGTACTACTATTATTAGCGAGCAACATGTTTTGGTCTTTTAATTCGCATTCACTGGAACAGTAGAGTACATTGTCATCTTCAATACGTTTATCGCAAATAATACACCAAGAAAGATCCATTCAATGTCTAAATTGAAGATATAAAAAATTCACTTTTCCTGCTTATATAAACTTTGCCAACTAAATCTCAGTTTAAAAATAATCTGCTTCAAGAACTTCCTAGAGAATTCTTGAAGGATCTTTCAGGAATAAAACCCAGAAGGTCCTCTCTCTCTCTCCCCTTTATTTTCGGCTGTAGTATCTACAACACAGTTTTCTTTAGGCATTTTATACTGCCAAAAGGGACGCACTGTGTTCATGACAGTACCTTTTTGTGGAGGTGTTACTTTATTGAACAAACATCATATTTTGGGTATTATTGTAGATATGTATCTTTATGCTTTTTGTCTTTCAAGAGTCGCAACATGAGTTTCAATATTAGTTAATATATTATCCCAAGATATAAAGATTTCAGATAGTGTATTGACTGTTCCATTATAACGTTCCATAAATCCTGATATTTGTTTTGTAAGTTGATTTAATTCAGTTATTTGGTCCGTGTGCGCAACTTCCAATGGTGCTAATTTGGGTCCTAAATTTTCTATAACTTTTTTATAAAAAAAAAAAAAGTCAGTAAAGAAGAGACATTGACTGTACAACTCTTTACCATCAAAGTCAGATGCACTAACAACATGCTCCAAATCCTTGATTTGTCTTACTTCATGGGCAAACTTTTCTAAATCTTCTTGAGCCGCTAATAATAACTCTAATTTAACTTCTGGCGCTAAAACTTCTCGTTCTAAAGCAAAAGTAGAAGTAGCAGGATTGAGCACCTTTGAATGAGTATCATCTATCGAACAAATTAAGATAAAATGGTTGAAAGTTTAGGGTTTTTGAGTTAGTTACATTTTGTCACAAAGTCCTTAATGGGTTTGTTGGTTTTATAAACTTCATCTAATTCTTTTTTTAATCCATTAATTCGTTTTAAAACATCCTCTTGAGCTGTCTTTGATAGCTGGTTATTGTGCTGTCCAACTAAAATGTGCTCTAAATGTCTTAATCTTGTTTCAAAACCATACTCATCCATATTCGAAAAATTATTTAAAAAAGGGACCACGAAAAATAAACCCTTTCGAAATTTTAAAGTTTGGTGGACACATAGAATTCAGAACTGTTGCAGCCATTGATAACTTATACATTCTTATTATGTGGAGCTTCATTAGAATAAAACAGCCTAACTTTTAAATGCTTGTACCAGTGCAAGAAACAATCCGTCAATTCAAGAAAGCATAGCCCTCATCTTCAATGCAAGTAAGCCGAATTCTGACTCGCGTCACTGCAATGAAAGGCTGAAGAAGAAAACAGACTTGAAAAGCACCAGCTACCAGTAAATGGCGTCAGTATTGACACCACTTTTTTTTAAATAAAAGTTGAGGGCCTAGTTAGCAATTACAACTTGTTAAGTTGCAAGGAAAAGCACGTGTTTGGAATGTCTTTGAACAGCATTTTAGATCTTTCAGTCGATTCACAAAATTATTACCAAGATTGTATGTACACGATACAGGAAATTTCTGCCAATGTTGCCCCTCGGATAAAGAAAAAAAAAAAAAAAAAAAAAAGCGTTGAAATTCTCAAATAGTAGTATTATGCATTTAATGTGTGCTTTGTAAAATAGTCATGTTGTTATCGACAGAAACCGAAAGTACATAGCCTAAAGCCTCAAGGCACGGCTGTATCATAACACTGCCTCCCCCAAACTTTATGCCCAAACGAAGAAAGCGGCAACTTCCAAAACTAGTAAATACCCGTCGTTACCAGGTACTTTAAATCTAGACCGTATCCATACACAAAAGCCTGCAGAACTCATGAATTATATGTATCTTCTTAGGAGCACTCAGCTGGCTAGCATAATCTTCAAATAATAAACTATATTTATAGTGCAAGAATATCGAAACTTGCATCGTTCTTTTTATTTGATTACTCGCTGTGTATGAAGTATTGCTTGTCTACCTGTACCTAATCTCTTAAGCTGTTAGATTCCTGTGTTTAAAGTCATTCTAAAGTTAAAAGTAGTAACGTAACGTTGGCTTGTAAGCTTTGGCGCGTGGATATTGGCATGCACCCAGTCTCATCTGAAATAAGGTTTGGGCTTTGTATGAGTCTAGATTCAAGTTGATTAATTTTTTAAGGAGGTTTATGTTTCTCTCTTTTTCTTTCACATTATTTTATTCAAGAAATCTATCTGATGTCTCTTGTATCAACAACGGGTAATGTATACATAGCAAGAACAAAGGTTAAGCTGCATGTCTTCTGATAATGTCCTTGTGTCTTCCTGTAGAAAATATTCTGACCTGCCTCTCTTGCGTTACGAGACAAGAATTAAAAACTCATGGTTCCCTTCTCTCCAGATTGTTTGGCTGTACTTTTTCTGTTTCCATCGGTTATTGCAAAGACTAGGGTTACAGGCTTTTTGCTTCCCTTCTTAAGGAGCCACTATAGCGTTGAACAGTTGTTCGGCTGCCTATATAGTGAAGTCAGTAACTAGAAGCACACCCAAATCGTGTGAAATACATTGTTTGGTTTTTGGCGCTTTTATTTTTTCTTTCTGTTTCCACAGGCTACTATAGCGACGATGAATCTGCCTATATAGTAAGAGTCATTGCTTTCTCCTCGCAGAAACTACCAGTACGGTAGAGCTCAATGACTGAGAAAAAAACTAGTTCTTTTTGCTTTGCTGTAACCTATGGAAAATAAAATCTCTTTATTGGTCGTTGTGGTAATGTCTCATTTGTATTTCGCTATTACTTGCTTCTATCTACAAATTTTCCTATATGCTCTCAAACAGTTCCACTATTCAATGTTGGCCCCTTATGAAAAATTCCTCCCCAAATGAACCATCCTGATGTTCTGTACTTTGAAAACTTTCAAGAAATTTATGCCAGTTTACTTTGCTATTTGTTATTACTTCTTCCTCTTCTAGTAAATAAAGACATTTCACCCCCTAATTGCTTTTTTAATTCAAAAAAAACAAAGGAGTAATTAATTCTATACTATGGCTGACTCTTTACTTCTGTTTAATTCTTGTCAAGTATTTTATCCTGTATAATATATATCTTGATTGATTTGATAGCCCAACCGTTCTTTTTTTGTGCATAGAATACATGCAAATAGAAAAAGACTCTGAAATCAACACTAGAAAGCTATATATGTCTTGGTCTAGCTGGTAAAGCAATCTTACCGATAGCGACCTGAATGAGTACTGGTACTTACTGATATCTTGATGACAGATTTCGTTATTAATATATACCGTACAACACAGTTTTAAAAGACAATAGGGTGCATAGAAATATTGAGTAAAAAGAATAAAAGCATTGGTTATATGATATCTTTATTAAGTTTTGTCAAAATCATCCATATTCACGTTTTTCAATGCAAAATGGAAATGTGGTACTGAACTGGACCATAACACATTGATGTTGCCGTGTCTATCGAGGTACCATGATTTGCAACCCGTAGTCCATGTGCTTCCTTTAAAACCTTTTCGTAGATCGGCAGTAAAGTTGGCTTGAGATTCCAATTTTGGCTCAATAGTCCTGATTTTGTTCTTTTGCATTTCTTCAAGCAGCTTAATAACATAATTCATTTGACTATAAATATTATATGAGAGCACTTTCCTTTAGAGGAAAAAAAAAGATTTACATTTCTGCCATAGCAACAACTGAGTTGTGCCCTAAACCAGATCCAGGACCAAGTAACATGAAAAAGTTAGGAAATCCGTGAATGTTAACTGTTTTATACGTTGCCGTAGGATTTTCATCCCACAAATTGTTTAAATTGACCTCATCTCTTCCATAAATTTTCAAATCGCCCAAGAAGCCATTGACGTCAAACCCAGTAGCCAAACACAAAACATCAACCTCATTGTCTTGACCGTCGGTTGTCTTGATCGTTCTTCCTACAATTTCTGTGATAGGTGAGCGAATGACGCTTGTGTTCTCTTCACATAAAGCTTGCAAATAAGTATCCGAAATAGCCACACGTTTACAGCCAAGTGATATATCAGGCAAAAGCTTTTCAACAAGATCAGGTCTATCCTTTGAAACTAACACATCCTTCATTTGTTTCCTGAAAATAGATCCGGCTATTTTAGTGATGATTGAGTTGGGATTTTTAAATAAAATGATGGTGGCTTCATAGTAGACTGACAGGTAGATTCTGTAAAGAGACATTAAGAAAGGAAGCTTACTAAATAGGAACTTTGTAGTTGAAGGATAATTGTATTGACCACGGGAAATCACCCAATTGGGTGTTCTTTGGTAGCTGTATAAGTGTGCTACCTTTTTCTGCAATTCTGGTATAATTTGAGCAGAGCTAAATTGCTGCTGCGTTAAATAAATGCAACTTTTCACTCTTATTCTTGGGGGATACCTTGTTCCGCTGCCGATAACAGCTACTCTTTTGTTTGTGAGATCGTAATCGTTGTCCCAAAAGGCTGAATGCATGATTTTTCCTTTGAATGATTGGAACTCTTTCGGAACATTAGGAACTCGAATAGCACCTATGCCTGAAAACCTGTATTGTATCAAGAAATGAGCCATTATGTCTATACACATGGTTTTCAATTACACTATATCGTAGTAAGCCAATCGGGTCTCTGTAAATCCTTCACTTTTCAATTCGAGCTCCCATTTTTTTGGCTCTTCCAACCACTTGGCTTTTACCACTCGCGTCTTGAAATGGATCTGCTTGTAAAGATCATGTTTTTTTGACACATTAATCAAATACTCATGAATTTCCTTTTGGCTACTAAACTTCTGATTCCAGTCTTTGCATCCCAAATGATTAAATAACTCGCAGTTCATATTCTGGCTACTAATCACTTACTTGGATTCAACTCGAAACTAAAGGAGTATAAATGACTTGGAACATCGCAAGCACAGCCAGGATAGGTATTGTAGTTCCATGTCCCGCCGATATTATCTGTTGCTTCAAAAATATCTGTATATATACCCAATTTATTCTTGAGATGAATTGCAGACAGCAAACCGCTAAAGCTAATGTAAAAAGTTTAGCTTGTCCTGGTAAAACAAAGTGATAAATTTCTTACCCTGATCCAATAACAGCAATTGTGGGAGAAGCCATTATAAGGTTAAAGAAAAAAAAAATAAAGCAGTTCTTATTTATATCTAGATGAGCGCAAGTGATCTATTTTGCAGAACTCTCTGTAGCTTTGTTTCGAATAGCAAGAAGCGCCCATTTCCGTTTCTTTTCGAATATTTATAAGGGCCATTTCTGTATATTTCTTCTAATATGGAATATAGTCAAAAATAAAAGGTCATCCTATCAGTATTGTTACTCCTATGTCCATCAATCATATGGCGCGTAGAGTATACAATGTACAAAAAAAGGTTATTGGCAAGCTAACTTGTGTTATGTTATGTTTAACTGGTGTGTTAACTAACTTTAAAATATAACTTTGTTGGTAATTTTAATAGTTGAGGTAATTCAAGAAAACATATATAGCTGATCCATACTATAGTGAATCTGGCTTTAAACGTGAGTGTGTTAATTATAATAGTGTACATGTTTATATGGCATACTGCCTAATCTATATAAGTAAGTAAAATTAAGCGTAGGACTTTATTAGATAAATACTATTAAAAATTGCGATCTTTACTTTTTTGTTACATTAGTTACTGTAGTGTCTATCCTAAATAAGCTTTTGATAGCTTGGCATCGTATGCAAGGCAGTAGTAGTTGAATGTAAAACAACGTTTCTCCTAGTTTGATGATGATATCATATTAGATATGCATAGTTCCTCTTTATGTACAAGAAAGAAAGAGATGCCAGTATTTCAGAGTGCAGCAGTATTTTATAGCATTGGGGCTCTAGGTTTGTGATAAATACAATAATATTATGTATTTTGTACAGTCATTTCAGAAAGTAAAGTCGCTAAACGCAACTCAACGCCCAACTCAAATGATTGGTTGAGATTGTCGGCAAGTGAAACGCTTTTATACGGCATGGCCTATTTGGTATTTTAAAATTGCATGAATTGTATTGACTGCTTTTCTTAACAGAGGAAAATTTTAGGCCCCCCAAATGGGGTGTCCCTAAAATGGGCCCCACAAAAATGGGCCCCACAATTCACCAGAACCTTCAAAAAACAACAAGTAAAACGCATTTTGCCTGATCTCCATTTTTCATTTTTTGCCGCTCAAGAAACAGGCGATATGGGCTATTCGAAGTTCAAAGTCAGTGGTCCCCCCCATTTTTTTTTTTTTTTTTGCCGTCCAACTGGTACTCCTGTACAGTTTCTGAATTTTCTTTCTTAACCTTTAACTTTCATTCTTTCTTCATTTTCCCTTTTGTCTCTTGGAAGGGTTTTTTATATACTTTTTTCTCTTGGAACTGGTTAGGGCAATCAAGCAGATGAAAAATGCTATGTGCTTATCTGACCATTGTAAAACAATTTTTAATTTTTAATACAATTCATAATTTTAAACGTAAACAGGTTATATTATAATTATAAAAGTAAGATGCAAGTTGACACAATGGTTTTTGAGCAATGTACTAGTTTAAATGTAATTACTTCAGCAGATACATGTGTTTACAGCTAACCAATAATAAAACTTCAATTTCATGTTAAATGTAATCTGGCTGCAGGAAAGACGCAATGCTTCACCTTCTAAAAATAGTATAGTCAGCCATTCTGATGGCTCTGTCTATCCGTATGAACCCTCAAATGACCACCAATAACTTCTGCAGGAATACGCGTGTTAAATATATAATGGAATATACATGGTAATGGAAGGCAAAAACAACAAATAGGATTAAACAATACAGCTTATGGATTGTGCAAAAAGGTACAGATCAGTAGTGGCTTTATTTCTTTTTAGAGAGGAAAAACAAAGTCTGCTCTGATATAATTGGAAGGGATGATTTCTTTCAGTATATACAGTAGTACAATACTAGAATAGTAAGAGAAAGAGTAAAAAAACTATTAAAATGATTGCTGCTATATATTCTGGATTAGTATTGCTATAATTTACAACAGCTTTTTCATTACATACTA
Source organism: Mucor indicus B7402 (assembly GCA_000697295.1). Classification (NCBI taxonomy): domain Eukaryota; kingdom Fungi; phylum Mucoromycota; class Mucoromycetes; order Mucorales; family Mucoraceae; genus Mucor; species Mucor indicus. The sequence goes on from JNEK01003075.1 coordinate 33,530, forward strand.
CCTCGAAAAGCTATCACTAGTACTATTGGCTTTTTCTGATTCATGAGCAATTGGATAATCATTGCTAACTGTAAATGTTTGTGTATACACACTGGTAACTGTGGTGACTGCAGTTGGAGGAATGTATGCACTACTAGGTTGTCCGGATGTTGGCACTGGCCATACATTGACAGAACCAGTAGGATCCGTCGTAACTGTGATTTTCTTGGATGAACGTTTGCCTTCACTACTACCATCAACATTGTCTCTCCAATTTTTTCCACTGTCTTTCTCGTCATCACAGTCTTCTTCGACACCGTCTTCATTGTCTTCCTCGTCTTCACAATCTTCCTCATCATCTTCTTCATTGTCGCAGTCTTCTTCGTCTTCTTCGTCTTCTTCATCCTCACAGTCTTCTTCATCGTATTCTTCATCGTATTCTTCACAGTCTTCGTTGTCTTTGTTTTCTCCTCCCTCCCAGTTATAAATTTCTTTCTTTTCCTTATCTTGATCCCACTTTATATTTTCATCCCAACCACGAATCTCTAGCCAATTCGTTTTTTCATTGCCATCCATGCTGTTATCGTCTATTTTAATTTCCCCATGATTACCTGAGTGTGCAGTCAAAACCTCTGCAGTAACAAAGTGCATGGCAGTAACAGAGACTAGCACCAACCTTGTATTTAATAGCTTCATTTCCAAACGGTTTTTGTTTCGTATCTGTAATTATGTATTAAAGTTGAAGACTGTTACTAAGAATATAAAAAAGAGATTTTATACCATATTTACGTTATGCTTATTGTTGTCATCTGTCAATTTTAAAATCTCAAAATTATTCAACCCAATACGTAATAGCCAATACCGACTTGTTTACCGAAAACTGTGTTGTGTGCACATAAAACATTGACTTAGCTAGCTTTTAATTGTGTAATATAGCTTGTTGCACCATGATGTAGTATATAATACTAAAGGAAGAATTGCAGATAACATTCATGAATATAGTAAAGAAAGCGACCGAATATGACACAGGTGCATTTCTCAGAGCTTTTTTTTTTTACATACTATGACAGTAAATGCATTAAGTGGAAAAGGAATTGGTTTTAAAATGAGTATTTTAATAGGATTTCTATATCATTGGGTGGATTTGCGGCTATCTAAGTTCAAATATACACATACAACAGCAATCTCCACTTTGCAGAAACAATTCTACCGTAATCAGCACCTGATAACGCTGTTCACTGCATTTACAGAAGAGTACATACAAAAGTTATTTATGTCATAAGACTAAGCAGGTGAACCATTAGAACTGGCAGAAATAACAACAAGCCTTATAATACGCGAAGTTAGGTATTCAATTTCCTATTTCTTTGGCATAAAATTTGACGATAGCATAAAAAAATAATAAGAGAGGGAAAGATCCCTACACGTATTGTAAATTTCTCTTCGTAAGAGAATTAGTGTTGATTTCAAAGAATGAGAGTATTATCTCGACTTTGAAAAAGGTAAATTTTTTCAGCGCTAATTGGTACAACAAAAACTTGGATTCCACGACGTCGATCTCTTCGCCGATCGAACAACGACGCTACTGCCAAAATACGTGTCTTGGAAACCAGATCCGGGGGGGGTACATACCCACGACTCATCATTCCTCATCAATTGGGCACAATTCAAGGATCCATGGATCCACCCACCGTGGAACATCACCACCAGAGCTCTTCACAAAATTTTACGGGAACGGATAACTCAGGCAACAATCGTAGTTCCTCATTGGCCGTCATACCTGTATTATTCTCTGCTACAGCCTCTTGTGGTGTCTCCTCCAATATTTCTAACGAAGTAACATCTCCAGGTGATGCACCCGAAAGCCACGAACCCCTTATGGTTCCCCAGCTAAAAGCTCTCCGTTTGGAATATCTCAACAAAAAATTTGGTACGTCCTCCACTTTTGTGGTCAGAATCAAAGAGTCTTTAATAGCCACAAAAAATAACTGCGCTCTTATTATAACCAAATATATTTGTTTCTTTATGTGTTTTTGATACAATGAGTTCATTATGCTAAAATGTTCATTGTACATAAGACTAATATATTGGATACCTATACGCCCTGGAATTTTAAAGATTCAATCCCTACAATCTCTTCTATTATTAAGTATATTCTTTTTATTTCTGGCTCCTAATTGAAGTTCCTTTCTTTTTAAAAGAAGTCTCAAAAAACGGCCTGTGTGATATTTGACTGTAGAATCGATAAATGTATAATAAACTGTATGAGTCTCATTTAATATTTTTATTCATATAACAAATATTATATTTTATCAACTCTTTTAGATATTTTTAACTCCTGTTGCCTTCAAAGAAAAATTGCTCTTTCTAAACTTTCATATATTACAGTGTTTCTACTTCATATTCAGACAATGTTAATTTTTTTTCTGGACAAATCAAAATTAATTTTTAGAAAATTAGCTTACCTTTTTTAGACGAGGTAAAAATGGAAATTAGACAAAGGAAAATTAGTTTTCAGACAAATGATATATATGTTTATGTTTACACTCACCTGCAGGAATCTCTAAGTCGCTGATCCATCGGAATGGGCGGCGACAACCACTTTCGAGGTGGCGCTTTGTTTAGTGAAAACAGTTGGGCGACCATATCCGCTCCACACGGATGTAGAGATGTCAAACATATTTTTGGCCGCATTTACGTCGCGATTTCAGAAAATATTACATCTTTCACAGATTAACATTTGATGGATTTCATATGAATTGTCACCAGTTCCGCACTTTAAATTTTTAAGCCCTGTTTGGAAACATGAATTACACGTCTACATATAAAAGAAATGAATACGACTATAATGCTGCAAATAATTGCTGTTTTACATACTTTGGACGTGTTATATTCATGAATGTCTAGCAACAATAATTCGCCCAATGATTCACGTAACTTCAGACGATTGTACAGCTTATTAGATACACCAGTCCGTACGCCTTTAAACTTAAGGTGATCTTTATTCCTCAAACCATCTCCAAAAATTATCAAAGGCATCTTTGTCCTATCACCTTCATTGAATCTTTCTTTATGTTGCCTTAAAAACGGATAGTGCTATTGGAATAATAATATTGCGAAAGATTCATAAGTATATGATTAATACCTCGGTACGTTGTTCGCTTGGCTTGCTTGAGACTCAGAAGAGTTTCGTTGATATTTTGCTGACGTCTTCCTTCTTTTTATATTTTTTATTTTGTTTTGTCCTACGCCGCTTCTTCTTGTTGTATTTTTTTTGATCCATTAATCAGGATATTGACTGCATTGTCAACAGCACGTTGAGATCCGATGTAATTACACCAGTTAATACGTGCAGTGTTGAATCCATAAAAATTATATAAAGTTTCTCTATGGAGACATAAGTATTTTATATGTTCTTTATATTGATCGATGGAAGACGTTTTCGGTGATGGGATCTGCATTTCAACCACGTCCACGCCTGTTCTTTTTTTTGCGGTCTTGCTCCTTTTTTTGTCGGTTTACATTTCCGCTCATATCGTAATATTCTTTGGTAGACAATCTTCTAATGTCTGTGTCTCCATGGTACGATACGAAAACATCCGTTCTATTTGGATCCACCGTGCAGGGTCTGAAATATCGTTTTATCTCTTCGTTATTGAAATCCTCTAATTCTAAAGAAGTCTGGTTGACAGGTGACGTTGGGATCGTTTTTCTGCAGAATGACACCCCACAGGTATACCCGTCTGTATACATACTGTTTAAAAACATTCTTCCTTTCTGTGGTATTTAGGCATACTTCTTACTAGTAATCGAATTAGATTACGCGTGAATTTAATGTATTTTACCTATTCCACTAATATAATTACATATTATATTAGATGGTAGTATATATTGCACTTTAATAGCTTGTGTACTGAGATTTAATAACTGAGATGGAAAATTATTATTTTATAAACCACAAATATTTTGACTGATGAATCTTCCCTCAATTTTAATAAAAGGATTAAAGGAGACTCATTTCTCAACCATTGCCTATTTATTAATTTTACAACTTAAAGTCAACATCAAGTCAAAATATTGCACTTTCGTGTTTGGTAAATTCTCTATCTCCTCGAGGCTATATGACTTCAATATTAGTATCCTACTTTTCACCTGTGGCTTTTTAAGGACTTACCTATGAATGTTTAATTTAGCGAAATTGAAGAAATTCAAAAAAGTTCTAAGCGTAAGGTTATAGTTAGACTTCTCTCTTTGATTTGGCAATTTTGCCTCTGGGAATACGCCAGTAAGATTTTGTCCATCAATTTTGATGAATTTCCATCGGAGGCTTGGTTCAGGGAATAAACAAAACAGTCTAGGAGGAGTAAACTCCCTCTTTTGGCTTTACTTTTTTTTCCCACTTTTAATTTTCTTTTTCTTTTTAGGTCTTCTTTTATCCTGGAATAAAGGTTGAGGTTGCGAAATAGGCTGAGATTGTGAGACGAGGTGTGGCTGTATTTGTGGGTTCTGTTCAATTAATGATTCATATTTCATCAGAATATGCCTAAGTAACGGCATAATGTCAAATGGCGCATTATTTAGTGTTGCCTTTGTTAAAGGTAATGAGGGCAGACGGTTTTTTAACGGCTAATTCTTGGTACACGTACTATTATCACGTACTATTTTCACGTACTTTTTCAAAAAACTGCAAAAAGCCTGACGTGGACTTGCAAAAGGGATTTCTTGAGATTCGCTATTTGCACGCATTCATTACACACAGTAAAAGTATAAGAAGAGCACAACCGTTATTAAGGGAAGACTTTTGTAGGATCTTGTTTTGCTTTCCAGTGAATCCTCTTCTCGAATGATATAAGTCCGCATAAAACGTATAAAATAAGAATAAGAGAAAAAGAATAATAATCAAATTGTTCCTATTTATATATAAATAATAACAGAAATGTTGTCAGTCTGCCGACTTGCTTATGTCTCTTTGTTCTATGACTATGTCAATAAATAGGGTTCATTGTCGTCTCAAGAACAGCTAGATATGGTATACAAAGGATGCATTTAATGCTCAGTAAAGATTCAACAGATATCTACGTGTAATGAACGTGTGCATTTAGCAAAATCGCAATTTTTTGAAAAAGTACGTGAAAATAGTACGTGTACCAAGAATTAGCCCAGAACATTATTAACCTACCCCGGTAAACAGATATGTGGCTATGCAAACGTCGAATCAAGTACATATGTTTGCAAGCTATACGATGCCACTGGAAATCGTTGCAGGAACAAGATTGCATCTCCCCATTGATTACTTCGACATTGTAACGTTGGTCTTCAACTGTAAACGAATTTACCACGTAAGTATTGCTGCTTTCCTCTGTTGGTTCAGTAATCATCATCGCCAAGATGTTCTCGTTGATGCTTGCTGCAAGTAGCTCTCTTCTTCTTCGTTTTCTTTCTTCTGGTCCCATGCGGCCAGTGTTCAATCGAATTCGATTAATACTCTGCATGTAGTCCGGTTCTACATCGTTTACCAAAATAAATACAAGTCGGTGTACTCTTCTGTTGGTCTTGCGGTTGAAGTCGGCGGTCTTTAACTGGTTGTGCCAGCTTTCAACATAGTTGTTTGTCTCCATATTTGAAAAGACTTGGGGCTGGTAGGCTGCTGACCAATGGACGAGTTTCTCTCGATTGAGGTAATTTCTGTCCATGTAATTAACAAATTCTTCGTACTTATCATACTTGTTATAAAACGCAAGCCAGCTCAACAGAGACACCTCTTGATTCTTCTCCCACATCAACGCCTTTAGGTCTGTGATGATCTCGCAATGCACCTGGTTATTTAAAGAAGTCGAACCAAGCTTCACCAGTTCTCTAATCTTTGCCATCCAAGCGCGACTGACATGGAACAAGCACCACTGTACAATGGCTTCCGGAAAAACAGCATTAATTGCAGCGTGTTCAGCGGCACTGACATCAATGGTAATCTTTGACAAGCTTATGACACCTACTTCATTTTTCAGAAAAGCAAAAAAAACAGTAATCGCGGCCATGGAATGATCCTCAGTGTACATGTACGCTACTGGGCAACCTGTACCAGTTATAGGATGACGTACAACGACCGTGTAAAGAATTGCCTTCTGTATGTGAGATATACCATGCGTTGCATCAAGACAAATCATGGTAACGTTGTGCAAAAGATGTTGTTGCCAAGGAGAAGAAAGACCGAAAGTAAAACCTTCATTAAAAGTGCTATGCTTGAAGGTTACGTAACCCTTTTGTTGTAATTCATCAAGCCAAAGACATACTGATTGTTGCTCGTTGTTTGATTTTCTGTAGGAAGATTCCCGGATTTTTTTTAAATAAGTTGTACACTTCATCTTGGTGAACTAATTGGTCTCTATGAATAACTTGGATGGAGCCGTCAGAGAGCAGCAAGTTTTCTCTAATGCACTCTCTGAAATCCTTTTGTATCGCAACCCTACAATCTCTCTTGTTATAACCTTCACGAAGTCTTTCGATAATCTGGTTTTTTCTTTCTTGCGAAAGAGGAAGGTGCTTTAGATCCTCGATGCCGCCAACTTCATGGTTGTAAGGCCCAATATGCGTGATCCTAACGACACTGTGGGTGTCTTTTTTACAGGTAACTTTTAATTTAGCTTTGCAATCTTTTTTTTTTTGTTAGTTTTCTGAAGATCACGAGAACTACCAGAAACACCCCCTTTAGAACGAGTTCCTTCAGCTACTCTATCACGGTAACTTCCATACCTATGGCACTTATATTCAACGTACCAAACATATGTAGTTGTTTTTCTTCTACGCTTAGGTTGTTGAGCGCCATTATCCTCGTTGTTATCAGTGGTATTCTCTTTGTAGTTAGGAAATTCGGGATTATCACCTACGTAACGTGGACTTACCCACATAACGCCGTGTTGGGATATACTATCCTCAACGGCTTTTTTCCATTCTAAGGTAGGTTTAATAACTGTATTATTGGGAATAGCAGTGTAAGTATGAATATCTATCTCTGTTTATGATGCCAAAAAAAGAAGATAACTTTAAAACGCGAAAATATCCACAAATAAAAATTTTATTTAATTTTCAAAGTACTCTCATACTTCACTGGTTCGAGGTACCGGACTAATTTAATGTCAGCTTTATTCTGTCGGGACATAAGGGTGTGCCTTGTATGATGGTTTTTTTGTTTTTTTGAAGCTCCTTAAAAATATAATAGTGTAAGTTTTATTTTTAATATCATGTATCTTTTTCCCTTTTTTTTTTTTTTTTCTTATTTTACTTTTTTTAACAAATGACAACATTTAAATTAACAAATACTATGATAGAACAACAAGGTAAGGTTAGCAAAGAGTAAAAAAAAAAAAAAAAAAAAAAAAAAACTAAAGTAAGGCCTTAACCTTTACTATAGATAACAAGCCTAAAAGAAAAAGAATCAGTTCTGAACAACTTGAATCATTAAATGAATTATTTCAAACAACACAAACACCTACTTTTGAATTAAGAGAGAAATTAGCAAAGAAATTAAATATGACAAATCGTGAAGTCCAGGTAATTAATAAGAGATGATGAAAAAAAGATTGTTATTGTGTAACATGAATTCTAATTCTACTACTAAGGTCTGGTTTCAGAATCGTCGTGCTAAGGTTAATCGTATTAAACAACAACAACAGAGAACATCTTCTTCTAGTTCTTCATCTGCTGCTTCTTCACCTTGTTTGTTACCTAATGAATTATTTATCAATACATATTCGCCTATTGATATATTAGCTACAGCTGCTGCTTATGTTCAACAATTGGATAAAGAACAACAAAAGAAAAGAAAACTAGAACAAGAACATGAACTACCAAAAAAGAAGAGCTGGAGACCTTGGCTTTAATTTGCATTCTTTTACATATATACCCCCCCCTTCTCTTCCCCTTTTTATTTAATCATGTCAAATAATTGATAAAATGATATATAATTTTGCTACCATTGGTGTTAAGAATATTTAAAGCACAGACGTCTCTTTTTTTTTTTTATAATTATCTGAAAAAAGATCTGCCATTCATTGTATTATTATCCCTGAAGAAAGGGGCTTTGATGTTTTTAGTTTGGTTAGCAAGTTCGATCGGCGAAAATGATCCCCGTTTCAAACATTTCAACTTGCTGTCAAATTCATTCACTTATTACAACGTGAGCCTATATTTAGACGAACCAAGACTTACTTTTAAGTTAAAGACAAGAACATGTTATTTTAGGACTTTCAAAATTAGTTTTAACTCTTTTTTTTTTAATAATGTTTCTGCTTTTCTGTAACTTTATAGAATTTTCTTCTCGTTATATATATATAAATATTTAGTATGAGAGTTCCTTCAGGATGCTCGAAATTACCAACAGTAACAATTATAGATAAAGTAAAAGGCCTGATATTTGGTAAAAAGAAGCAGCTGCAATTCTTTAATCTTCCCCCTTATTCATTTATATGATGATTAGGTGCCATTTTAGGCGATAGTCTTGGTTTGGCTACGGTGGGACTGACAAAATCAGAAATAAAAGATATTTACAAACAAGGCCCTATTCGATTTGGTATGGACGAAGATGGCATTCCCTTTCACCGTGACGAATTAAGATCCCTATTTGAAGAAAAGTAACTAATCCTGTAAATCATCATTGTCGTGGAATGACTAAATATATGTTTAGTGACTTTGGCCGTAACGCTGACCAAGTCTTATTATTAATGGAATCTTTGTTGGAAACACATGGTCATTTCTTACAAAAGAACTTTACTCAAAAGTTCTCAGAATATCATGAAAATGGTATTAAAGATTTAAATAGACCTCCAGTCATGTTGAATGCAACTAATTCAGCTGTATTATCAAACCCAATTTATAAATCAAGCCCAGTAATGAAAAAAAAAAAAAAAAAAAAAAACAGCTTTCAAATAGATGTAAAATTAATTATTGTTGTTACTATAGCAACAAGCTGCAATTGAAGTTTGGAAACAAAAAGATAATTTAAGAGGTGCAAACGGTGCACTAGTAAGAGCTCCTTTAATAGGCGTGCTTAAGTTCTGGGATGGTACAACTGTAATCGAAAATACAACATCATGCTGTCGTGTTACTCATCCTGATCCTCGTTGTATGATATCCTGTGCCATTGCATCTACTTTGATAGCAAGGTAAAATCCTTACTTCTCCAAGTAATAAGATCCTAATAAAATAGTAGACTATTAAGAGGACAAGACTTAGAAATGGAAAAACAACACATAAATCACTCTTCATTAGAAGGTCGTAATATGCAACCAGTTCAGTCTCAGTTTATCGATACCCTCCCTGCTCAGGAGCAATTGGAATCACTAGTACGAAATGTAGTAGAAACAAACAAATTTATGTTAACTGCTCCACAAACAGACCCTTTATTTACCACACCAGAAACAGATATCGAACAAATGCAACACTACTATCATCAGCTTTTGGAGTACTGCTTTACAGACTCATTAAAAGAACTTTGTTTAGATGATACCAAAAATAGTCGCGATAGTTTCAAATGTCTAAGCACCGCCATCTATTGTTTAACAAGAGATGTGCCTGATCAATGTGAAACAGACTATTTCAAGAAAATGCTAATCGATGTAGTCATGCAAGGCGGTGAAGCAGATACAAATACAACCGTCGCTGGTGCTATGTTAGGCGCTCGTTTTGGCTATAGCCAGTTGCCCACAGAATGGGTGGTAGGTATGAAACGCTGGGAATGGCTAGAAGATAAGGTAGATGAATTTTGCTCTTTATTGTAACTCCCTCTTTTTCTTATTATACCACGTCTTCTCCCTTTCTTTTCTCCTTAAACATAAATGACAAAAAAAAAAAATACATTTTTAATCTCAGAAACGCGTGGTGGAAGTACATGAACTTTATCGCGTTTTTAAATTGATTGACGTGCCTTTGTCTTTTTTTTATTTTTGTTTTGTTGTCATGTCAAAGAAAACTGCTGTTACAGAAAAGCCTAAACCCAAATATCAACAGACAAAGTGAGTTATTTTAATTCTATAACCATGGCAACATAAAGTAATAACATGCATTAAGGTTATGTTTTGCTGCTGCACCCAAAAAAACAGATCAAGATTTAGAGAAATCGATCCGATTATTAAACATCAGCAGTAGTAAAAAGAGAAACCAACCTGATCATGCTGATCCTTGCATTCAATGTGATGTAAAGAAAAACACAAATCTTTCTTTTCTTTAGAGGAAAGTAACCCTATTTTTTATCATGTAGAAATCAATACCTAGAATTTCCTGTACAGCCATTAAACCAGATTCCAACGAGCAATGTAACTTACAATATTGCCAAGAGTGTATTGAAAACAAAATAAAAGAGGACGTTGATTCTATAGACGATGGTACCCAATATGTAAATAAAAACGGTGATATCATTCAACATAGAGATACAGACAAGCTGAAATGGGCTTGCTTAGTATGTAGAGGACTATGCGATTGCGAGTAAAGCTTACTATTTTTTTTTTTTTGATAAAAAAAAATAACTCACTTTAATACCAATAGAATGTGTAATGATAACCAAAAAACAAAGTAAGGCTTTCTTTCTTTCCTTCAAAAAAAAAAAAAAAAAAACTAACCTATTGGTTTAGGATAAATAAAAAGAGTAGCAAAACAACACCGCGTCTTTCATTCCATATGAAAACGATTGAACCACCAAAACTTACAGAAATCGACTTACTCTATCCTGAGGACCAACTCTGGGTACGTTTGGAAATTCGCGAATTCCTATTTCGATTTGGCGACTTGTACGGATTTGATGCACGTTATTTAACACCTTTACAAAACGTGCAAGGGGATTGGAAACTAAAACGTTTAGGCGCCTATGTCGTGTGGCGTGTGCTCGATATCCTTAGTAATGTATCGCAGTACACTTACGACGAATTGGAGGAGAAAAAGAAAAACCAGCAAAACAGTATACCTCAACGAGCCAAAAAGATCATGCATGTGTGGATGGTGGAAAGTAAAATCACGGCGTCTTATTTGGATACTGCATCGCGAGTACATGCTCTTTTAGAACTGCTTTGTTTGGAAGGCATGACAGGTCGAAGATGGCAAGATATTGCTGAACTCTTGGCTCTGGCAGAATTCGAGTCTCTCCCTGTACCTACCTCGCGCGATGACCCCATGGACATTGATGATGAAGAACAAGCACAACGTATTGCTCGTTTTAAGAAGAAATCGAGTCGAAGTAGCGCTTTGATATCGAACGGAGACGAGTTGGTGATGATAAACATGGTACTTCAGTTGCTGCTGTTTGACGCAGAAGCACGACAAACACTCTCCTTGCCTTCCAACAACACGAAGGAGCAGGTGGAGTTCAAAAAGATACAAAAGGACTATGTCGCGGAGGAGATGAAGAATAAGATAAGACGAAACCATTTGGCAACACGAGTAACGCAACTGAAAATGATTCGACAAAAGGAAAAGGAATTGAAGCAAGTAGAGATGGAACTTGATGAGTTGGATACGCATATTCGTGATGAGCGCATGCAGATGGAGAAGAAGAAATTGGAAATGGAGATACAGCATGCCAAGTCTCAGAAACGAATGGAACCTGCAGGACATGATAATATGAATAATGAGTATTGGGTGTTTCATGATATGTTAGATCATGAACATCATTTAGATCATAGAAATAGTGAACCTTTTTGGGCCTATGGTGTGATTGTGATAGGACCAGGATACAATAAGGACGGAGGAAAGAAATGGTGGTATGTGAAAGGCAAGGCAGAAATCACGAGTTTGATGAATTGGATCAAGAAACAAGATAGTGATAAAAGCATGGTAGAACTGGTACATCGATTAAATCAACGTTTAAATTATTTGCAGTCACTAGAATTAGCTGTGTACGGAGAAGGCTTCTTTTCTTAGACCCCCTCAAAAACCCGATAACTTGACCGGTTTGCATGAATGAGAGATGGCCTACAAAGACTAAAATTAGGGTATAGAAAGGAGGGATACTCCTTTAGATATATATCATAATCATGGCCACACTATATTTAAAGGGGAGGAATATATTCATGCGAAATAATAAAGTTTTAAATCAATTTTACTTTTATATAAACAAACCCTTACCTACCCTCTATGTAAGCGAATAACAATGAACCTCATGCACCATTATTATTTAACTTTGTAAAATTCCTAAAATCACTGTTTTCCTCTTTCCCCTTACCAGTATTTTTCAAAACTCCTGCTTATATTGTATTCATTATTGTTTGTATATATAGGCCTTTCCTCCCTTTTCTTTCTTTCTTTTTTTTTTTTTTTTTTTTTTTTTTTTTTAAAAA
>JNEK01003076.1:0-164442 GCA_000697295.1 Mucor indicus B7402
TTTTTTTTTTTTTTTTTTTTTTTAATTATTATTTAAAAAATGTCTATTCAATTTAATATCTTAAAGTCAAACAAACAAATAAAAAGACCAGTAGAATCGCATGTTTGTTCTGGTCGTGGCAAAAGTTACTGCCTCATTCATAGAAGATATTTTGAAACAAGTTGGTGTCCTGATTGTAGCCGCTCAAGTCGTAAGCAACTTTTCAGTCGTATTTTATAACAATAAAATGCTAACTTTTATACTTTAGAACATTAATTAAAAATAAGCATCTTCATAATCATAATCATCTATAATTCTATAATTGTAAATTCTCTCTCCCTTCCTGTCTCTCTCTCTCTCTATCCTCTAAAAAAAAAAACAAAAAAATTAACCTACCATTCTATTTAACTTAAAGATATGCTCCCCCCCTTTTATATATTATATATAATAAAAATTACCTAAAATTTTCTTCTTTTTTAATTCAGGAAATCACTGGCGATCTGACCACGTTTTTATTTACTTGTTGTATCATATAAATGGAACCCTATGATCGCATGATAAGCGCACAAACACTGTTACAGATATTGTGTGTAACTTTATTTACCATAAAAGTGGGAGGAACAATTCGGAATAGATAAAGTTGTTGATTTTCTCGTGATAATCTATCTCTGCTTATTATATATATGGTTAATTCATACCAAGTTTTTGTCAGAGCAGAAAGTATACCGTGCGCAGAAATCAATATTCTCGCGCGTTCTACTACAAAATGAAATTGGTCAAATTCAAGAAAATTTTGAGCGTTTAAATCATCACTAACTCCAAGTGTCTACCAGCGAAACTTTAGGATATTAAATGCATAATTTTTGCCTTTTAAGAAAGATACCAGGTAGTACAACTGCCGAATAGCTTCTCTGTAAAAGACAATATCTCCAATCCATGGTCATGACGACATGTTTACATTTTAAACCTGAAGTAATTATTATCAAAACTAAACGTTTATACTATATTCCAAAAGTTGTAGTCTGTTTAATAAGTATACAACCACATTATATTCATTAGCTAATTATTATACATAGTCATCTATAGAACAGTAAGATATGAAAACGCGAATTTTGACGTGTACCAGGTGGCTGTTCCCCTTCAAAACGTTGGTCCTATTTTCTTTTTCTTAGAGGGTATAGCAAGATAGTTAGCAAAACAGTCAACAATGTCGTATTATAGAAGAAAATTTCCAGAGCTTGGAGGTACGCAAAAAAAAAAAAAAAAAAAAAGAGATCCACTGAAATGTGTGGTGCTATGTTTAGTTGAAAGGTCAGTGTGCGATAATACTTTGTTTATGCTCTAATATGGATGTCAAATAGTCTTGTCACAACAGACGTGAACGAGAGAAACAATTTATTGGAAAGCCTTTTCCTCAGTGCAATAGGAACATGAGTGACTGAAAAATGGCCACGCTAATTGTAATGAATTCTTAATATATACAGGCAATATCACTCCTATTTAACAAAAAGTACTTTCAATTACATATAGAGTTCATCACACGTGATTTTTTTAGATGAAGACTTATGTGGGCTGCATTTGCAGTATACATATTTTCTCGTGTTACAAAGACAAAAAAAGCTAAGGGTAAGTTTGCAGAAAGTACAATTTTCTTTTTGAGCACAAGGTTTTTAGCAAGGAAGAAGCCAATTAATTATGTTCATGCTCTCAATGTGACTAAAACCATATTATTTACTGGAAGTTTGAGCTTTAATATAAACATACTACTACTGTAAACTTTGAGTGAGTAGTCAGAGCATGGCAATAAACGATGTTCGCAATTGCAATTACGTATTTTTCCATATGCTTAATAGATACAGATGGGTTTACCAAGCTTGAAAAGGTACATACATATTAGGCCATGCATCATTTGTTCAAATCATAAATCAAAATGAACACCGAAGTTTTGGTATTTCATTATTACTAATGTGTGACCTATTAAAGTAATATGTACTATGCACTTACATATTTATGCATTTAAATCTTATGAGTTACAGAAGGCAGCTTATCTCTTGATATTATTAAAAAAAAAAAAAAAAAAGAATTAACTATGAGGTGGAAAAGACTGGTTTGTAACACAGAAGGGCTTGATAAGTCGTAATGTATCATAACCATACCTCACATATTACGAATCGATGATGCACAACATGCAGATTTAAATTTGCACACAAAAAAGAAAGTTTTATTACTTTATTTTTTTCACTTTGAAAAGATGGTATACACTATATTTTTTTATAAATTTTCATAACTACCCGAATATTCATGGAAAAAGTGCTGATTTACTCAGTTTGCCAGAGGGAATGAGCGGCATCGGGAGTCCAAGTAGGGTTGGAAGTATGACCTTGAAGGCAGACATAGATGTTGTTGTGATATTTAACGCGATCACCAGCGGCATAGGTTCCAACTGGGTTCCATTTCTTAGCATCACCATCATCAGAACAATCACTGTCGCGGCGGCGATGATGACTCTTACGTTCACACCCACAATCTTCACTGTCATGCTTCTCACAATGACCCTTGTTCTTCTTCTTATGTTCAGAGCAGCCACAGTCGTTGCTATCGTGCTTTTCACAGTAGTTCTTACCCTTGTTCTTGCGTTCGCAGGAGCTATCACTTTCCTTCTTTTCACAGTTGTTTTTGTTCTTACGAGCACAACCACAGTCAGTACTATCGTGTTCCTTGCAATATCCTGCACTGGATCTACGTTCGAAATCACTCTTTTCTTGTTCAAACTTGGCACGTTCTTGATCAAATTGGTCGCGCTCTTGTTGACGTCTTTCGGATTCTTCTTGTTCAAGGCGTTGTTTTTCTTCTTGTTCAACACGTTCAGCTTCTTCCTTTTCTTGATGATCGTCATAGAGCTTCTTTCCAAGGAAACCAGCACCTACAGCAAGAGCCCCACCGAGAAGAGCACCACCAACGGAGACACCAGTAGCCTTCTTCTTAACAGACTTGATACGAACACAGTGCTCTTCGTGAACAAAACTTTGACAAAGAACAGGCTCACCATCAAAGTTAGGAGGTTGAGAGTTGGGGAAACCGAGAGCAGCCAACTGCAAGTTGATCATACCAGCCTTTTCACCGTTGACATCATAGATTTGGAAGAGACCGTTGACGTTGGCACCAGGAGCATGAACAACTTGGTTGATAGGGATAGCACAGAAACCAATAACTTCGTTAACAGTGTTTTCTTCATCAAGGACTTCGACATAAAGGTTTTCTTCACCATTCAAAGAAATAGTGAAGGTTTGGTTCCAAGTAGCGTTTTCACCAGCATTCTTGTGAGTAAAAGTTCTCAAGAAAGTATCCTTTTGGTTAAAGTCCAAGGAAAACTGGAGGAAGGGGTCTTGCTTACCAAAGTGTTGAGATGTGACCAACTCAGTAGCAGAGCTAACGTGAATAGAGAGCGAAGCACTAGTGTGAGTATGAGTATGGAGCATATTGAATAATGATTACAAAAAAAAAAGGGGGAAGAGTGACATGAAAATGAAAAAGGACACGTATTTATATAGGTTCGATTGACAGCGTCTTCTACCAAACTTTGTTCTGTGTCCGAAATTACCATTTACGGATCTTGCGCCGTTTATCGAAAAACTTTTTTTTTTTTTTCATGTGTGAATTTTCAAAACGCTAAACAAATAAAGGGAAACCCTTTTAGCCCACTTTTTTTTCAAACGCGTATTGTGTTAAAATATGCAAGTAGTTGCATGTAAGTTTGGCGTTTTTCTTCCTGAACAAGAACGTGATTATAAAAAACAAGATGTTCACAGAATATAATGTCAACTTCCTTTTTTTTTTTTTTTTGTATTACATCTCTCCTTGCATATTTTCACATTGCCACAGTAGTTTTCTGATTTGAAATTAAAGTTTCGAACTCCAGGACGCTCCCATAAAATTAAAATGAACTTTGCTAAAGTAATAAGCTTTTGCCTTAAAAAGGTCTCAGTTACGTTTGCATTTTTTTTTTTTTTTTCGCTTTACGATATACTGTTTTAACGCGTTAAAGTATAACTCACTATTTAAATTACCGAGTACAAACTTTTAGTACAAAGTTGTAGTTTTTCTTGAAATTCTTAACATTTTGGTTATAGTATACATTTAAGCTCATCAGGATCGTCCTACTTAAAATAACGATTGTTCCCGAGTAAAGCATAACTCGAAACGATGAGGCGCAATGCAAATAACGCGTCCAAAAATAAATAAAGAGATCGGATAAACATTAAATAAAAGTGTGGTCTTTTTTAGAATAAAACAACAGGCGGGGTTGTCAGAGATTTTGGAATTAATTTTTTTTTAAAAAAAAATAAGCGTTCCTGAAGGCAAGGGAAGTAAACAAAGTTAGAGTTTCTTTCCCTTTAATCATGTCATAATATTTTAAGTTGGAGCTCATCAAAGTGTTTATAGCGCATTGCTCTCGAGATTTTATGCATTTGTTCTGGCCTCACACCACTCTGGAATAAAGGACGCATTAATTTCATTACCTTTGTTGATACTATGCCAGACGATATAGTCAAAATTGCAGGAAGCTCGTTTTGAATACACTTTGGAAGCTGTCTGATTAAGTCTTGATCGTGTCTGTTAAATCAATGAGGCAATTGCTGATTGTTACATCTATACCTTACAGTCATTATATAGAAAGAACTGAGAAAATAAGTAAGAACTTGACGCTGTAAATATCACAACTTAATCTCTCACTCATAGGTATACATAATACGTCTGACTGGGGGCATATATCTCATTATTTAACTTGGATACCTGTTTCAATGTTGCATTTGAGACATCGATTTGCTAAAAAACAACACCAGACAAAATTTGCGCATACCTGTATTTGTCTATGCCGCTCTGTGTTTGCCTATTCTTCGAGAATTTCTTCCAAAGCTCCCAAATACCCAGCTTTACATGTTCTTCCACAACTATTTCTATATCTTTCTTATTTTCCTATTGACGATTATAAAATAAGAACTCTAATGCTTTTTCTTTTCTTTCTTCTGGTAGACTGTTAGGTACTTACAAATCCGCTGTCTGTGTCATATAGTATAAGAATTCAAAGGAATTTGTAGTAGTTTGTGCCAAATCTGCTGGTGTTGTTTGCAAAGGTGTTGAAGACAAAGGCAAAGTAGACTCTTCTAGTATCTTCTTTTTCCTGTTATTGCTTCCAGTATTTATTACTTGAGCTCCATAGTTGGCCGAAGCAATATTGAGGTTGCTACAGTCACTGAGAGTAAGACCAGGTTGCTTTTCAGGCGACTAGTTTTGGGCATTAATATTTGCAATGCGTCAAACTTTCAGTCTTCTAATTTTTACCTCGTCACCAACATCTTCCAGCAAGCTTGCGATGTGTAGCTCAATATCATCTTTTATACAGCACCGCTTATGCGCTGCAGCAGCGTACTATTTTTTTTAGGCTTCGTACCTCTCTGTTGCCAGCAGAAGCAACTAAAATCCAACCCCTACTTTATACGCGCCATTTCAAAACAAACAAAGAGCAAACTGGCCACATTAAGCATACTAGCGTGTGGCTGATATATACTTGAATTTGACCATTGTGATTTTTTTTTTCTAAGGTAATTGTTTATATATAAATTAGTTAATTGTATTTTGGTACTCTTTTATCTAGTTTACATTTTACATGACTTAAATCGATTGAGAGAAAAAAAAACGTTCCAGACAATGGGGTTTTTGCAACGCATGTAGTGTTACCCTATAACTACAAGAACAAAGTTTATAAAGTAGTTTCAAATGTTCCAGCAGTATGTACATGCTAGCCAACGATAAAAGTATTAAGATCAAGCGCGCCATCAATGGTATTGGAAACTTAAGCGCTCTCAAGAATAGAGCAGGAGTTTCATTAAAAGTCTTCACAAAATAAGAATGGGATAAATCGATGGTTATTTATACATAGTCGATTCTATTGAACCATACATAATACCATCGACTGCGTCTTAATTTAAGAGTGTGAGATGGATGATATATGGTAAGTTTTTAAAATCTACTGACGACAGTGATTTTCTTTTACTCAACCTAAATAATCATTCTTACATTTTATAACTCTTCAACAGGCTTTGAGCGCATGAAGTTCGAACTTGGTATGCTTGAAAATGAGTTTAAACATGATTTACACAGAATGAAAGCTTTTATCCAAGTGACCAAACGTTAAATCATCCGGTTTGTAAACAGTGTTTATATTTTGAATGACTTGGTAACCCAGAAGCATATCAAGGAAATTAACTGGTTATTACAAAGGATACAATCTTTTGAACAGTAAAAAGAAATTCAACAGTGCTCAATAGAAAAACATTACTTGAATTTACTCGTTGGCGTTCAGGCAACAAGCTTAAATTCTCACATGCCATAGAAGATCTGAAATTGTAGAAACATTCGGGACCCCTACTGCGAATGTTTTGGGGAATCATGTGAAGCCATTGCAGCAAATGGTAGACGATTTACTTTCCAGGTTTTTCATAACACGTATTTTTGTGTCTACAAGCTCAAAGAGCTTCAGCAACTTTTGCAAACGAGACGTCAAAGCTGAACGAAATATATTCCAACAATCAAATACAGTAGATGGAGTTACTCAGGGTAAACATCTAATTAGATAAATGTATGTTCTAAAAATTCCACTAACAGTAAATTCTTGCATACAGAGTCTGGACCATTAAGAGCTACACAAAGTCAAATGCTTACACTGGCTTCTTTATCAGCATCTCCAAAAATGATGTATGTGAGCCTTATGCGTATCCTAAATACATACGAAGCGGAAAATGCGTTGCATAAAGTTACGGTGCTTGTTGGCTACCTTTACCATAACTTTTCAGACTGTTTCCAAATCCGTCAACATATTGGCGCTTTGTGGCAATTAGTGTCAGTGCGCTTGCTTGTTTTACAAAAAAAAACACGTTACCCACTGGTCAGAGCATCTTTATTGGTTACATTAGATAACAACTTTTTAGACCCTGGGAGAAAATTAGTTATATCACTGCCATTGAAACCGACCTTTCAATTAAGAAGTGCACAGCATCCGACTATTATCATTATACTGGATCAACATTGTACAGTACTTGGAAAAAAAAACTAGAGAACATGAAAAAAAAAGGAATAGTAGAATCAATTGGAACCAACATCCCTACCTCATGTTTCTTCATACTCTTTACAAACTATATGATTGCTTACCTTGAAACACTTCTCGAATTTTATGGTTCAATCTTGCGCATAAGAAGGTCAATTTATACTAAGGAAGACAACGTGCCGAGGCAATGGTAGTCAGTGTCTTGGTGAGCTACACTAATGGAAGAAGAAGCAGAAACATAATGGGAAAAGGTGAGTATATAAAGATAAAACTTAATATTGTCCATTACTCACTGACGTTCATGAACACAACTAGTTCTCCAGAAGTAGAAATTTTTGCCATTTGTGGAGGCAAATCAAAGGTATTACTGATAGTTTTAGGTGATAGAATGCTTGAGAAAAGCTCAACCAGAATGTAACGCGTGAGGAGTAATGTGGTTGACCGCCTTTGGAGAATTTTGAAGAGGCGAGAAAGAGCGAGCGACTTCTTGGAGGTTTACATTGACGAATTTAAAACATCAAGTGTTTGCAGAGACTGTGCTGCCCAGTCTCTTTCTGTTAAATTGTCGGTAAAAGGGGATGCTGTTCTTGTTTGTTTGGAATGAGGCACACTCTGGTTGCAGGACGTCAATATCTGTCGAAACATGATGAAGTTCTCGCTATTCATCTGGGAGGGTGATAGTAAGCCCCAAGAGTACGAAAGATAGTAGGAAATATCACCGTAGTATACACGGATACTCATTAGAGGTTTAGATCAACCAGGGCTTTGTAAAATACTCTGCAGCTCTTTACATCTACGCGCTATTCTATAACTAGATAGAAAGAAGACAAATTTCGTCAAATGCTTACCAAATAAATACAAATGTTACTATATCTACTTGATGGTAGTAGTTTACTTTAATAGAGTTAATTTTATCATTTGCATGATGATTTCAGCAAGTTTTTTTATCACGTGTATCATCTCTGGAAATAACTAGTACTGGTTTTCCTAAATTAAATAATTATTGGAAGTTCCTCTTTCCATCCAAGTCCTCCAAAGAAAAAGAGAAGGTTGATTTTCCTGCCAAGATTTTTTTTTTTTTCTTTTCAAGTATAAATAATGAAAGCTGTATATTGGCTTCTGTTTGGGGTTTTACCTTCTACAATAGCCCAAAACTTTAACTATGCTCAACGATTTCCCAAAAGTAAATTATATAACCTGGAGCCAGATTCCATTGGATTATCTTCGATAGATGGAACTATTGCTGCATTTGGTGACTTCAACGGAGACAAATTGTAATTAAACAAACCAGTTCTTACTATACTATATACTGACAACTGTTTTGATTCTCTAGTACCGACCTTTTTGTATTAAGCGCAGACCAGACTTCCATGTCCCTTTACTTTTGGGATCACCGTAAAATAACAAAAAGGAACCAAGCAATCGAATCGACTAATGTTTTTATTAACAGAGGGATTCACATTTAAAACATTACCGACGTCAAAGATTATTCAGCCTGGGTTTATTATTACCAATGTAGTTCCGGGGGATTACAACTATGATGGTAAACTAGATGTCCTGTTGATGGGACAACAGAATCCAGACAAATCCTCAAACACAGAAATTCAGATGCAAATATATTTTGGCAATGGCAATGATAGTTTCGGTATACAAATAAAAAACAACTTACAAACATACAGTATTGACACTTGAGCTTGTTAGTGCCCGAGAATCTAAAACTGCCTTCCGCAAAAAACTCAATGCCGATTGTCGCTGATATAAACGGTGATATGAAAACAGATATATTAGGTTATGCGTCGACTACAGGCGAATTAAGTGTATGGATGAACGAGGCATTGTCAGAATCTAACGATACAAACTCTTTATTCAACTTGTAACTTTATTTATTTTTGTTGCTGATTCCAAATCCTCCTAACAATTATATTGGAAAGGACGTCTGCTTCTAGCTTTCTGGACAAAACTATGACAGACAAGTGTACGTGGTCAAATCCACACGGTAACGCTTTTATTGATCTAGACGGCGATTGTTTATCAGGTAAAGAAAGAGAGATATACAAGAGCTCCAAAAAATATAACTCTTAATTTTGTAGACTTGGTTTTTGTTTGTTCAAAAAATGGAGAACAATCATTACAGATATGGATAAATAAACGAGATCAGGGATTTGATTTGGCTCAAACAGCGGACTTACCAGCAGGAGCAGGGCCTATAAGTTTTGCAGATATTGACGGTGATGGAGCTATTGATATTATCTTCCCAGTATGTGCCAAAAATGTATGCAGCATTCATGTAGTGTATAATCAACAAATGGGTCTTTGTCATAAATCAAACGATAATTCAGCAACTTGTCGAAACCCTCAAAACTTATGTGTAGCAGATCCTAATTTTAAGTTTGACTTTACAAAACCAAATACCCAAAACTACACAGTCTTTGATATTGACAGATTTCTGGATGTGAATGAATATATTCTTACATCTGATACAAACTTTAGAGGAAATTTACCAGTACCAATTCATGCAGGGGATTATAATTTGGACGGATATCCGGATTTATTAGTTACTACAACTGAGCGAGTTCTTTTACTACAGTCTACGCTGTGTGATTCAAACTCATGCTCAAGTAGTGCAGCTGCAGCTGGTAGAAGGCAATTTACAATTGTATCTACAGGTGTTCAAGAAATGACCAATATTTCTAATCCAAAACAAGCTGCTTTCTTTGATATCGATGAAGATGTAAGTGCTAATGCATTAGTTGTCTGTTCAACTTACTTATGGATAAATAGGGCTCTTTGGATATTCTTGTATTACAAGATAAAAAGAAAAGAGATGCTGAACGTATCCCAAATTTCATAATAAACAACTTCTTTAACGATGCTTTCTTTTTAAAGGGCTTAGGTAACGTAAAAGCTACCAGCTTATCGTTCAATATTAATACTGTATACCTTTAGTCTCAAATGGTGTTGCGAATTTAGAAGCCTATGGTGTCAGCTATCCTGGTGCATCAATAAAATTCACTGTATTAGACACAAATGGCATCAAACGCTCACATCAAATTTCTCAACTTTCACAGTCTGGGTATTTATCGCTGCAGACACCTTATTGTCTTTTTGGCCTTGGCAGAACCAATAATTACGTTGAAGAAATGTTCGCCGGTGTATCAAGACATCAATCAAAGAACTATTTGTTCTATGAAGGCGTGATCCCAAATTCCCAACTAGTGTTTTTACCTTATCAACCTGAAGGCGTGAAAGACAGCTCATCATGGAAAGTTGAAT
Source organism: Mucor indicus B7402 (assembly GCA_000697295.1). Lineage (NCBI taxonomy): Eukaryota > Fungi > Mucoromycota > Mucoromycetes > Mucorales > Mucoraceae > Mucor > Mucor indicus. Next base: position 10,358 of record JNEK01003076.1, read on the forward strand.
TGTACATTACACCTGCTGATTACGTGCCTTGGGTTTTAGTTGTATTAATCGCTGCTTCTGTTATTCTAGCAATCGTTGTTGTCGTACTTCGATCAATAGAAAAGCGAGAAGATGAGATGGAAAGACGAAAAGCTCTTCATATCATTAATTTCGATGCCCTGTAAAATAAAAAAAAAGTATTTCTACCCATTAAAAGATGTTTGTATGTAAGAGAAGGTTGTATAATTAAGACAATTGGTTGCTTTATTTCAATAAATAATTTAGTTTTTCTCGTCGTTCAAATCCTTAGTTGTTTGGGCAGCAGCGAAATTCCATTTGCGCTATATTAATAGTATAAAGTATGTTAATGGTCAATAAGTCAAGTAAGGAAAATGTCAATTTACGTCTGTGGCATATGCAAGGACAGTAAGACCAACAGGAACAGCAACACCCCAGAATAGTGTTCTTCTAGTATTTCTCTTGTTCCATTTAAAGTAGAGATGTGTGTTTTCACGAAGATTAGCCCAACGTTCAATAGCGGGATCAACCTTAAGACCTTCAGCCATTTTTATAATGTTATAACTTGGAAGAAAAATAATAATATTCACCTCCACATTTTTCTCTCAAGGGTGACTGAAAACACCCGCTGTTTACATCATCAAAAAAAATGTTGTCTGTGTTTAAATTTTGACATCTTCTCTTTACGATTGATAAAAATTCAAAACCCAAATGAGCACATAATACTTGCGTATTCAATTGCCAGTGTCAGCTCAAAATGAGGGTAAAAGTGTACTAAAAAGCCTTTTGATGGTCAAAAGGGTAAAAAAATACATGGAAGGGAAGTTGAAAAAGAGAGGTAGTATATTACACAAATACTAGATTTAAGAGTTGCATAACCAAGCTACCAGCTTAGTGCCAAGAGGGGGGGTATCAGGGGGAGTTCGCCATGATGTTCGTGTCATTTTGGTCCATTACATTTATAATTGACTCTATAAACTTTACAATATGATATGCAATTATATCTTTTTTGGAAGGCTTAAATTTTTGATTTGGCGTCTCTGCTTTTCTTTTCTTTGAGTTGCGTTCATCAATAACCATATAATTTGGTGCCTTAGTTATTAGTGTGATGAGCACTGCATTTTACCCCTTGGCTGACCGGGATTTGCTTGATCTCATGTTGATATCAAGTCCAGTTTTAATGCGCTGAAAATGTGTATTTGACTCGTATTTCTTTTCTTGGCACAATGCATGAGTTACTTATTCAACCAATAGCGTTGAGGCAATCATTGTGTCAAGTGAGGATGGATTCAAGCGTTCTTTGTTATTCCTTTATTATTACAAATTTAACTTACTTGTTATAAAAAGGGCCCAGTTTGCTTATGCCTTGCTTATCTTCTTTTTCGATAAGCTTTAAAATACTTGGGTTTATAGTAGAAGATAGGTTCAAGTTGGGGAAGGGGCTGAATTTGTGCTTCTTTAAATTTTCTTTGTGCTCCTTCTCTAGTTCTCTAATGATCACCTCCATTTGTTGGAGAAGACACTATCGAATTGAAATGATTATTTTAATTAAGAGACACATTTGTTCTTTATACTTACTTTCATTATCTAAAAGAAGTTAATCGACTCTCGTAGCTGCTCAACCTTTTCTTCAAAGCTGATCTTGATTTGATGTTCAATCTCCAGCCACAGCTCTTAGGCTGGTCCTTCTTCGACAACTCTCATGCTCCAAAGGTGAATAGTTTTTCCTATTGTAATATCTACCTGAAGCATGTACAAAAAATAGTTTCAGTTTGGAAAATGTACTGACTGAGGCCAAGTAGAATTCATCGGCAACTATTTTTAGCATAACTAAAACACCAAAAAGACCCTTATGGTGTGTGGAATCTTGACAATCTTAGAAATGAAATAAAACACTTGAGAATTGAAGAGATCAAACTACGAGGGCTTTATTAATTAATAATATTTTGCTCGAAGAATTTGATGGCGCTATTAATAGTTTGTTAAGCACTGATACATTTTGCAGTGACGACAGGAATGATTTGTTGCGCTATCCTACTGAACTTCTTAACAATATCGACACAGACAGTCTACCCCCTCATAAACTGCAGTTGAAAGTAGGATGTCCAATTATGCTTCTAAGAGATTTAGATGCATCCAGGGGTTTGTGCAATGGTACTCGCCTGATATGCCAATCCATCAGTCAAAAAATAGTTGTCGCGAAAATTGCTACTGGGAGTAACATCGGAGATATAGTATTGATACCACGAATAAAGCTTGAGTCAAGAGAAGAACAGTTAGGGATACATTTCAGTCGTACTCAATTTCCCATTAGACTTGCATTCGCCATGACCATTAACAAAGCACAGGGTCAAACGCTTGACTCTGTAGGTCTTTATCTCCCTTCTCCGGTATTCTCTTGTGGTCAGTTATACGTCGCACTCTCTCGCGTACAAACTCCTAATTCCATAAAGATTCTAATTGCTCATCCATCAAATTTGCAAAATTCCACAGATAACATTGTTTACAAAGAGGTCTTATAAAAATAAAATCATGAAACAAAGAAAATACAATTTTAATAGGATTATGCTTATTCGCATTTTGGGGCCCTATGTTTTTCTTACCAGAGCGAAGCGGAGGTTTAAAAAAATATGGGGAAAAATGCCTTTCATGTAGTGGTTCTATGGAGATGCGCTGCAGGCATTGAGCCGTACTTCAAGCGAAGCGTGGCGTACCTTAATGAAGATGCAAAAAATTAACCAGAGCGTAGCGTAGGTGTTAATTTTTTACCGGAATGGCGGTTCGCTTTGAATACAGCTTGTTTTTTTTTTTAAAAGAAACTATACACTAGTTAGAGTAGGGCATCCTCTTGTATCTAATCAATCTCTCTAGAGGCTTTACTTTAATTTGTACATAATTTTACACTGTATGTGCCACAAAGCGCTTGGTTTACTTGAAAAACACTGATATAGTCAATTTTTATTACAATGTCTTTCCTAACTCGACTTTCTTTTTATACGCTCTTTCGGCCTTATAAACAATACGATCAATTAACCCGGCAACAGTAAAGACGCCACCGATAATAGCTAAAACGCCAGTAATAAAGCTACCAAACGATTTACGCGTTTCTGTGTAAGTGATTAACATTGGAGAGATATCCATCATAAAGAACACACCGGGTAACCCGCCCACATTTCCTTCCTTTTGATTTTGGGTGACTGAGTATTGGTTTGTATAATGGGGTATACCATCAATAGGGAGAAGTTTAGTAGAAACAATCTTTAAAAAGTACTGGAAGACAGCACGGCCTACACAAAACAATGTGAGTTTTCTTGTCTTGTTTTTTCTAAGATAGAATGATACCTTCTGAGGCAGTTTTTGATACATCAGCTAATGCATTAGTGACCGCTAAAATCTCTTCATTCTCGTTTTCGGTATCAGGGCCGAATTTCAGTTTATGAATAGTATGGCTAAGATCAAATTTATGCCCGTCGGGAGCTCCCTTCACAAAGTCTTTCAAATCATGCATGTGCATATTGCTTGTTTGAAATGCATCACCAGGGGCAAAATGAAAATTACCTCGAACTTTGTTTACTAATAAATGGCCATGGATATTACAGCCTTCATTTGATTGCTTTTCGAAACGATCCAACCACCCTTCACGAATACACTGGTCAATTTTTTTAGCATCTATCATACCCCAACCTGCTTGCAAATAAGCTTCTCGGACTTCCTGACACGTATTACAACACTCTCTTCCCGGCGCCCCATAACAACTTCCACATTCATCCGCGGGCTGTAGAGCTAATTCAGCACCAGAGCTATGGTCACCCAATTCTTTAAATCAGCTTAGATAAGTATAGCTGATCAGAAACATTCTCGTATCACTTACTCATCGTTTCTCCTGTTTCAAGAGGAACACCATCTAATGAAAGTCGTACTTTCGTCACATCTTGTGAATAACCCGAAGAATGCTCTCCTGTTTCATCCATAATGTCGACATTAAGCACTATTTATAAAGTCTTAGTGATTTCTATCCAAGTTTATCTTTTTCAATTGTATTACTATGGCAAGGCATGTGAGGGAAAGTGATGTTGAAGTTGATTTGCATCTTTTCTTTTCTACTTTTATCTACAACTAAGCTTGGATTCCATGTTGAGGTACTGTAAGCAATAAACTCTGAAATAATAAGACTAAAGATAATAATCGCACTAATTACAGTCACTTTTCGTTCAATGAGTATACTCGACATTTGTAAAAATGAGGCACTAGTAGTTGTTACCTGAAGCACCTGTAGTCGTCTTCACACGAAAGTCATCAAGCGTTTTTGCATAGCCATCGAATTGTTTAAAATTATTAAACAATGATCCTTTCTTTGCCATCCTTATGAAAGCGTCAATAGATGGACGTGAAGAAGTTATACTGGTAAAAAATCAATAAATTTATTGCTTGCTTGTTAAAAGACAAATCCAGCCAATGAGCACTTTTGGTTTTATACTTAGCTTATACGTAGCCCACGTGACCAAACACAGCTTCTCCCCCTTTTTTTTTTTTTTCTACAGCTGTCTTCGAACCTCTTTCCCACTCGAATTTTGATCTTTTTACTTTTCCCCCTTCTACACTGACAATAAAAAATGGCGTTTGGGTTCTTTTCTTCGCAGTATGATGATCAAGGAACTATGGATGATGGTAATTTACTCGAGATTAATGACTCAACATCTTGTACTAAACATTAATCTTGGTCATTTCTTTCATAGGTAACTGGCAATTCTTTGGGCTTTCCAGAACTCAACGTTTATATGCCTTTGGTATATCGTAAGTTATAACGAGAAAAAGTTAGTTATAAACTACAGTCTAAGATATGCTTACTAGGTTCGTGGCTGGTACAGTACTATCTATTATTGTAAGTGGGCTGGGGTGGGTTATTTTTCTTTTCTTGAAGATATAGTTTACAGTTATTAGTCCACTTTAGTTTTGATTACAAGTGTATCTGCTTTTGCTATTCTTTATAGTTTAGGGAACATCATCTCTTTGTTAAGGTAAAAAACGTTTGGAGACTCTAGCATGCCTTGTAATCTCATATTATACTAGCTTAACATTTATTATTGGTCTTAAAAAGCAATTCAAGACTATGTTTGCTCCTGGTAAGTGATAACAACTTACGATAATGATTCCATTCAAACCATAATTTATGTATAGTTCGTTTCTGGGCTACTGTCATTTATCTTGGCCTTCTAATATTAACCATTGTACTTTCCATTACAGTAAGGCTTTCTTTAAAATAACTTGATAGATTATATATTGACTTGTTTATAATAGTTACACTTGTTTTTCCTCTCATTAATCTTAGTCCTTGTACAATTTAGTGCTTTAGTATGGTATTCGTAAGTATTTAACTTTATCTAGTTATATCCTAGCGTATTTAAGTATCCATTTATTGTAGGGCTAGTTATATCCCTTATGGACGCGAAATGATTCGACGTTTCTTTGGTAGCTGTATTACTTCAATTTAGAATATAATATATAATAATTGTCTAGTATTTTAATTCAAAAGGGATGTTATCGTCATTTAAGGCAGCAACGACATTATCAACGCACATATCACCCATTGTTTCACGAGCTTCAATGGTTGCACTTCCAATATGAGGGAGAATAACACAATTTTTGAATTTGAAAAGCTTGTGATCTGTTGGTAAAGGCTCAGGAGTAGTCACGTCCAAACCTACACCAGCAATTAAGTTTTCATCCAAGGCTTTCACTATGTAATTGAAATATAATAACTTAGATTTGCTTCATGTTGTAACTATAAGCTCTACCTAAACCATCTTGGTCAACGACACCGCCTCTTGCAGTGTTCACAAAAATCTACATTTATTTTGTTAGAATATATTGTTGTGCTAACATACTATATACTTTACCGCGTTCTTCTTCATCTTCTTAAAGGCTTCATAATTAAAAACTTCTTTTGTTTCAGGAGTAAGAGCACAGCAAGCAACAACAAAATCTGATTCAGCTAAAAGTGTATCAAATGAGACAAAGTCTGCATTCAAAGATTGCTTCAGTTCAGGCTTTTCGCTTCGACCCCAATATACAACACGATCAATTCCAAATGCCTTTAGTCGTTGAGCTACTGTTTGTCCAATACGCCCCATTCCAACAACACCTAATGTTTTCCCCTTAAATTGATATCCACACAACCAATCAGGTCTCCACTCTCTCCACTATATAAAATAAGAGATTTTTAGAAAACGAAAAAAAAGCCTTAAATTTTCCCTTATAACTTTACTTCTCCTGTTTCGGCAGCTTGGATGCCTGATTTCATATGTCTTGCAGCTGCCAAAGTTAATAAGACTGTCAAGTCGGCAGTAGCATCAGTTAATACATCAGGAGTATAACCAATTTTTACTTGGTTTTCTTTAGCCGCATTCAAATCAATATGATCGTATCCCACGCTCATTGTAGTAACAACCTTAAGTTGTGGGCCTAATTGATAGGTACCTATGAATGACTTTGTAGATCTTTTGTTATGTTGCTCATGTACCTGCTTCATCAAAAACTTTCTTATCAATCTTGTCGGAAAGCATACAAATTAAGCCTTGAGCACCTTTGACTTGCTTTAACAAAAGTTCACGAGGCATAGAGCTATCGTGTTGCCACTGAATTAATTCAAACCCTTGCTTTTCTAGTCTTTCTTGACTTTTTTTTAATAGTCTTCTAGTAGCAACAACCTTTTTTCCGGCATTAACCAAAGGAGAAGTATGAAAGGAGTGGTGTAAAACGTGAGGCTTAAAAAATTGAACAGCTTTAAACATCATAAGTGTATAAAACAGCAAGAAAAAAAAAACATCGCTGGTGGTACTTTTTTAAAAAAAAAAATATAGCTGACAATGAAAATCTTACGTAAGGTTCGAATTATACCCCCTTTTGACTTTTAAGACAAAATACCAGCTTAGAATTAATTGTTCCTTTTTATTTTGAGCATTGTGTCTAGTAGAGCGACCCAATTCAATTTTTGCGACAAAATACTTATGTGGAACTGATCTCGAGTGAATGGAAATAGAAAAAGCCCCCCAGATACCAAATGCCTGCAACAATAGACAAAGAACACAATCTTGAGCTACTTTTTGCGTGTGTGTGTGTGTGTGTGTGTTTTTTTTTTTTTTTTTTTTTTTTTTCATCCCTGAAACTAATGTTAACAAGGTAATAATGACGAGTGAAAAAATCTAGAGTGGTATACTAAGAGCTTCATATGTGCTTTTAAGCCATTTGATAATGCTTGTACCTACATACATTACTGAGCTATTGACTTCTTTTATTAAAGCTATGTATTCTAAAATAAAGCAAATTGGTCATGCATTACGACAGTGTGCAAGATATTCAAAAAGATACCCATAATTTCATCTGCAGATCAATGCAAAAATACTTTATAGGTGGCGGCAGAGAGAGAAGTTAGATTAAAGTAATCTTGAGGACAGTTGAGTTTTGAGTTTACCATTACCTATATGACACATTGCTGACTAATTTTACTCTTTGCCCCGGTGATCTAAGTGCATTTTTGACGCGTAAGACTGATTTACACCAAATGCTTTTTTCTTGTAAGGCAATAAATAACTAATAGCCCGTTATATTCTCTTCTTTTTATTAAATCAAAAGTGCTAAACTATGTAAAAGTTGACATCCATTTCAAGAACAATGTCAAGGAGCCACAAAGAGTTTAAGGCGTTTATCAAAGTTGTGTAATCTAGAAAACTACTTTATACATGCACAAGATGGATAAATCTAAAATTCGATAAGACTTATTCGGCAAACAAGAGTGAAAACAACGTAACACTTGGCTTTTTAGCTCTAGTGCGTTATGACTCCAAAGAGATAATAGTTTGGCTACAACGAAACCTCCGCTTTTCTAAAGAATTACATGCAAGAGTAGTACAACTAGGCCCAAGTATATTGGGAATAACAATTTACACTTCGCTTCATCTCGCTTGAAAACGATAAAATGCATATTCGTTACAAAATACAGGTCCCTAAAGCACTGAAGATATATATTACCTCATAGTTATGGCAAGAGCCTATATATAAAGGGTGATCAGGGCAGCTGGAACGGTCTGTGCATAAAATAAAAAATGTCCGTTGCAGCAGATGATACAGTAATTTTGAAAGCAAGTTGCAAGATTTAAGCCCTTTAGCCTCAGTGAAATCATTGTCCGAATTAGTATTGTTCATCACTTGCCTCTTTCACATATAGTACGTATAGCTGGAAGAAGTTTTAATACACAGAATTTATAATTGGTTAACCGGTTATTGGGGGTGGGGGTACTGTATAGATAAACTAAAAATGTTCGACAAGTGTAACATGGGCATTTTTATGTATAGACTTTTCAATTCAAAATAGAACATAGCTATTCTACTATAGAGAAAAATGGCCTATATAAAAGATGAATTGTACACTCTCATGATCTAGTGGTTATATTTTACTGCCTATTATACATACATAAAATAAAGAGAACTTTCATACACTACCAAATAAGGTAGGAAGAAAGATAAGAGTTTGCTTTATCAAACTTCCCGAATTTTACTTTGATGTATTTATATATATATTATATATTTATATAATCTTATCAATATCTACATATTACTTTGCCTTCTATATAACAATTACCCGTTTGAAATAAGCCAACCCAATTTTTAATACGTTATTCTTTTCTTTTAAAACAAACATACTTGATCTTGTTACTTTTTATTTAACTCTCCTCGGAGGTGACCGGGTTACAAGGTAGATATTAATACTTATTTATGTCTATACCCCCAATAAATACATAGTCACCTATTAGTAGAATACAACTTACTCTATTGATATATATATAATATATATATATATATATATATAATACAATACAGTTCCGCTTTTTGTAGTGTGATAAAAAAGAAAAAAAAAAAAAAAAGAGGTTTCCACGGACCAGTCACATGCGATAACTGGCATGAGAAGTTACAAAACAAGTAATTCTCTATTCCAGCGATCTTACTTTGTATTACCTTACAATAAAAAAGAATTATAAATCCATCTTATGCTGCAATAATAATGTTGCTTTTTTTTTTTGTTTTCCTCTCTTAATTTTATACGCACATACCTTTTTCTTTTTGCCTCTTTGTTAAAAAAGAATCTATGGATATAGCTTTCTTTTTTTTAATTTATAGTCATTTAATACCTCCACCATGTCGTTAACTAGTAACAGAAAAGGTTCCAAGATGGAACAAATATTATCCAATTCATTATTTCCTTCTGCTGATCAGGACCAAGAAATCGAAAAGAATGATGATCCTCTTTCAAGTCAAATTTGGCGCATGTATACAAAGGCAAAAGATACATTACCCAATGGTTCTCGTCTGGAAAACCTTACTTGGAGAATGATGGCCATGAATTTGAATAAAAAGAATGCCACTGAAGACACAGTTCCTTCTTCTCCATCTGTTAATGATGTCAGCTCTAATCCTACAACCCCTCCTCCTGCAGATGACACTACCAGTTTATTGTCCTCTTCAGCTCCCCCTTACTCCATGATTGACTTTTATAAAGACTCTGTAGACTATCAATACAATGAAAAAACAAACGTACTAGTCTATGGAAGTGCTAGAGCTAATTTAGATATTCCTAAATTGACTGTAAGATATTCATATTTATATGTCTTGTATATACATGTACTCATTCTTATAATAGCCTGTAAAAAGAAGAAGTGACTTTGACAATCTCAATAATAATAGTATCACAATACCATCTACTAGTGAGGATACACAAGAACAATATGGAAACAGCATGAACATTAGCCAATCTGTGCCTTACTCTCAGTCTTATTTTACTCCTTCACGGTTTGACCATGATTACTTTGATAATGCTTTATTGCAACATCAAGTATACTCATCATCTCCTCTTGATACTACCACCCCACCCCAACAAGTATATATGAATCCCGGTAGTATTAGTTTTGAAGACATTCTAAACATGTATCATACCCCTCAGCACCCAGCTCTACCTGTTTCTGCATCCTCTCCTCTTTCTCTATCAAGTTATGATGAGGACGAACAAGACCAAGGACCAACAATGAAACGAACAAAATATAAGCGCTCTAAATCCAGCCAACATCAGCATTTCAAAACACAATGCTCAAACTGTCAAACAACGACAACACCTTTATGGCGTCGTGATCCTCAGGGCAACCCGCTTTGTAACGCATGTGGTTTATTTTTAAAATTACACGGTGCTGTCCGACCGCTCAGTCTCAAAACGGATGTGATCAAAAAGCGTAATCGTGGCAGCAATAATATAGCACCCACCACTATTAAACAAACTACTCAAAAGAAAAAAGAAGAAAATAATAGAAGGAATACCATTCATATTGCACCACAACAACCAGCTCCTCCTCCTCCTCCACTACCACCAGCAGCTGAAACACCTCAAACAGAAGCAACAAATGCGGCAGTTCATGCCATCTTAGAATCTATTGGTATTCATTTAGATAATTTACCAGTGGAATTACTACCTTTAATAGCATCAGCAGCAAATTACCATGCTGCAAATAAACAACGCATACAAGAGCATGAAGAACAACAACAGAAATTTTTAAATAATAATCAAACATTGTTTCAATAAATAATAAAGTAACGTTACAAAATCCTAAACATCATTAAGGGGCTTCTAACTGGCAATGAGTAATTCCATTAAACCTTCTTCTTCTGTTTTAATTGGCTAATTTTTGAGTCCAATCAAGTGAAAAAGCTGCATTTCCAGTTTTTATATATATATGGCAAATTTCGTATCTCCCTTATTTTTTTTTTTTTTCTTCTTTTTCATTATAGAATGACAATAGACTCTAAAGGATACGGTGGAATTCAACATGAAGAGCCCGCCATTGTTGAAGCGGCTGCTATTAAAGACTTTGATCTACTGCAATCGAGTAAACCTGGCTACGGTACCAGATCCATATTTGAAGTATCTTTGAACATTGTTAATGCTACTGTCGGCTCCGGAGTGATAGGCTTACCTTTTGCACTCATGCTATCTGGCTTCTCAATGGGTATTGCAATCTCTGTTTTTGTAAGCATATTGACCTTTTTTGCTGTTTACTCTCTTGTTTTATCTGGACAAAAATCTCAAATCTTCAATTTCCCTTCACTTGCAAAACTGGCTTTGGGGCAATTCGGTTTCCATATGCTCAACCTCATGCTCTTTATTCAAAGTGCAGGCAGTGTCATTAGTTATTTCATTTGTAAAGTATATAATAATAATAATGTCGTTCGATATTATAATAGACTGATGTCATGTATGTATACATAGTGGTCGGCGACACAATCCCAGTTTTATTAGGTTTATATCTTCCTCAATTCCCCTTTCTAGCTGATAGACAACTAGTCACGATTCTCGTATCTATCTTTATTGTAAGTGATATAGTAGTAGTAGTAGTAGTAGTTGGTTAGTTTGTCTTGGTTGCTAATGTATATGATATTTTAGATATTCCCTTTGAATTTATTTAGATCCATCGGAGCTCTTGCTAGTTGGTCCGCATTTTCTGTTTTATTATTGCCTGTCATGATTCTCAGCGTATTGATTAGAGCTCCTACTTATGCTAAAGAACATGAAGCACCTTTGTTTACAGTTGGCCCAGACCCTATTGCTACTATGGGCATTATGTCATTTGCATTTGTTTGTTCTCAAGTTGTTTTTTCAAATTATCTGTCGCAAAAAAATCAAACAGTTTCTGCATGGAGAATTTCTTCGGGATTATCCACCTGTCTTTCTTGGGTAACCTCCATTTCTTTTGCCGCTATTGGCTATCTTTGCTTTGGTCAAGATGTATCATCCAATATCTTCAGTAGTTTTCCAGCTGATGACCCTATCATCAATATTGGTAGATTAGCACTTGGTATTTCCATGATTTTAACTGTTCCGTAAGTTAACTAGATAAATGCTCACCTTTTTTTTTTTCAGTTGTTTAACTCGTACTAAAATAGAATGGCGTTTTATCCAGCAAGAGATGCTGTTCAAAAAACGATCGGTTTTGAAACGACTGAGAAACAACCTACTGCATTACAACATTATAGTGTCACAGTAATTTTATTCACTATATTCCTCTGTTTCGGTGTTCATGTACAATCCCTGGGTAAAGTGTATTCCGTTGTAGGAGGAATTGCCTCCTCATTCATTGCTTACATAATTCCTGGTTTTGCCTATGTTGCTGTATTTCATCCTACTTGGATATCATTTATGCGAAAAGTGCCCGAAGAAGAGCAAGAGCAAAGAGAGTCACTTATTATTAGTGATGAGACCTTAAAAATCCAGTTAACAGCTAAGCCTACTTGGTGGTTAGATATTGCTTCTATTGTCTTGATTGTCTTTGGTTTAATTATCATGTCTTATACTCTTGTTAAAGCTGCCTTATAATTCTCTTTAGATATCCTCATACATATCCACTCTTTTTATACCCTTCCATTTTATTTAAACGACTCTAATAAAACGATAGTCATATTATTGTTAGTAAATGTTGCTTAAGTGTACATGTTCAGGTATTTTCTACTACTAAGCCTCTATACTGAAAAGGGGAGGGGTATTTTTTTTTTTTTTTTTTCACAAACACTTGGTGTTTAGTATTTTTCACGTGCAACATTAATAAAAGTATTTTCAAATATACAAAATTTTCCCTTTTCTTCTTCTTCTTAATTATACAAAAAGAAGAATGTCACCCATGACTGCAACAACAAAATATCACATATTTAAAGAAAAGAGTTTCCAAGGCTTAGTTTATTGTGATTATTGTGGAAAACTGTTATGGGGATTAGGTAGATTAGGAGTTCAATGTACAGGTAAAACAAAGTAAATTAAACAACAAGAAGAAAACGCGAACATAACTATCAAACCTTAGAGTGTGGATATAATTGTCATTCAAGCTGTAGTGATATGGTAATTCAATGTAGACCACCAAGAAGAGTGAGTCCAGATTCACTTTCAGTAACTGACTCGGAAGCGGAATCAGTCTCAAAATATTCACTTCATTCATATAATACCCACCGTAATTCAATGGATAATAGATTAGAAGATAATACTCGAAGTTCAAAAATGGAAGAACCATTAAAATCACCTACAATTTACCCGCAAAGAAATAACCTTAATAAAACCTATCGTAAATCGTTAAAGAACCAGTTACAGAAACAACAGCAACAAATGTCAGATATAGAACTTGTCAGTCCACACGCTACAGCGAAGGCTTTCACAAGATTAGTAGCAAGGTCAAGTGCATTCTTTTATTTAGCCGAATCAATTCAATCAATTTATAATTGGAATAACAAGCTATATTCAACTTTAACTTGTTTATTATGGATATCCACTTGTAAATAAGCACATATAATATATATATATATATATATGCATAGGTATTTACTTTTTTATCTCACATAGGCATTACTTTAAAAACGTTATTCATTTTACCTCCACTATGTATTGGACTACTTTATTATCATACAGGCATCATTAGAACAAAACAAAATGCTTCACAAATCTTATTTCCAAGATATGACGAAAATACACAAGAGTACTATAGTAATTTAGAAAAAATGCAATATGCCTTTGTATTCTTTATTCGACTCTATGACAATTTTGTGTATCATTTACAGCATCTTTATTTAAACAGCTCAACTTATAAAGTATTATTTTTGACAAGTATTTTCATATCAACTGCATTTGTTTTCATGGGACGCTGGCTTGTGATGACAATAGGTCTAATGTTATTGTTAAACAAAACGTGGATTGGCACAACAACAGAGGCATTGTTACAATTTTTAGTAGAAGTTTTACAAACAATCATTGATGTATTTCAAAAATTTAAAAAACATGATCAAAATAGACAAAAAGAAAGAAAACCAATGGAAGTCTCAGTATATGAAAATCAACGTTGGTGGGCAAATACAGGCTATACATCTCAAGTAAGTCAACTTATATACATACAGAAAAAGAAACTTAGCAAAAAAAAAAAAAAAAAAAAAAAAAAAAAAAAAAAAAAAAAAAAAGCTTTTAAGGTCTGAAAGAAACGCATGGTCAAATATTACAGGATTAGAGCCTCTGCCTTCTAAAGAAGAGATGCCTCCTCCCACACATTATAATTGGGCAAAAGATGATGAATGGCATTTAGATACAACTGGACCATGGACAGATGATGCTCTCGAAATAGGTAAAAAAAAAAAAAAAAAAAAAACGCGAGAAAATATGTATATACTAACACAAGAAAAATAATAGTGGTAAATAGTATTTGTCATATTGTAACACGACATAGAACCTTAAAAAGCATGTTATATAGATGATGATTGAGTGTGATGAACAGGGCTGGGTCTACTCGGATCATAAATGGAACAATCCAAAGAGTAAATCAGGTAACGAGTCTTCTACGAAGGCACTGACAAGACGAAGAAGATGGTATAGAAAAGCAATTCCTGTCAATGATCATGAAAATAATAAAAAATCCATATAATGACAATACTCTTTTAAAAGCGCGAGGATCATTCCATATTTCAGAACAATCGAGCTGACAATTCAAAGAGACGATGGCCTCTAAGGTATAGGGATCTCAAACGCAAGCAAAATCAAATAATGGAGCAAAATGAAAGGATATCCAGATACGCAATAACAGAAAGTGCATTCTTCAGGGTTGGCCGGTATTCATTTTTGAGTTGTTAACCAAAGCTCTCTTAGTGAAGAATATAGTCAAGTGAGCTCTGGAAAAATAAATAGAAAACTAGACTTATCATACGTCTGATGTAGATATAGGCTTACCCTCAATGAAGCTGAGGCAAGGCTGCAAAGAAAACGCAAAAGACTTACTACTATATATAATCATAGATTGACATGATATGATATGTATTTATTTTCTATAGAAAGGGAATATATAGGCCAATATGTAAATTATTGAACTGTCGCTGCATTACTATGAGATGCTACAATACGCTTTAATTCCTATAATAATATGAATTAATATACAAATGTTAACTAATAGACGATGAGACTTACAAGCTGAAGATCATCCATATTAGATAAACCTGACATAGAGTCTGTATCAAACACATCATTACTTATTTTCAGTGATGATGATCTCGTTGGTACTTTTTTTGTTAAACTGCTATAGTTAGAAAGACTGTTGGATCGCACAGGTACCTTTCTTGCGGCAGGTGGTTGAATCATGTCTAATTGCCGTTTATCGTTTTCAAGAGATTGTATAGCTTCATCTAGTCTTCGTAATACGCTACCAGTACTCGATTCTATGGGCCTCTCAGTAGAATTGGTATGAATGCTATTTTCTTGCTTCAAAAACCTTTTAAATCGAGAAGACTCGTCTGATACTGGGTTTTTTCTTCGTAACACGAACAGTTTTTCTGTGGTTCCTTTGGGAATAATAGCTGGGTCATTCAGCACGTCAGCAATAGTTCTGTTGGCATCGAGTTCTATTTCTAAATTTTATAGCCTAGTAAATAACCATACTATATACTACACTATTGCTTATAAAATTACCTTGACCAATAACAGAAAGTGTAATGTGATAGAGTGATTTGTCCTGGTCATTCATATGGAATTTCTCCAATGCTGTACTGGTCAAGTCTTCCATCTTAATATCTGTTGAGATAGCTACTAGTTTATCGATGCGTTCTTGTTTGGCTTTTTGTTGAAGTAAAAGTTGCTGCTGCTGCTGAACATGCTGATCTACTCTTAAAAGACTACTCTTTCGAATCAGACCCATTGTAGAGATAATACTAGTATTGTTGTTTGTACTTTCTATACGAGAAAGATGGTGATGATGTCTTTTATTTTCTGCGAAATATGAAATTTTGACGTAAATTTGTCCACTTGTCTCTATCGTTCGCTTGATTCGTTTGTGCAACGAAAATCGTATAAATGAATCTTCACCAAAACGAGCTTGTGCACGTTGTCGCGCTTTGGACACGCCAACACGAGTTACTTTAATGGTAGGCTGCTCAATAGACAGTCGCTTAATATAGGTCAATGATGGCATAGGCGTCGTAAGATGGTCACTAAGTGATTCAAAAATAGCTAATGGTTTATCTTGAGGGGTTAACGTAATTTCATCTATTATATTATGACATGTTAATAATTCCTCCATATACAGGATAAGTATAAATTACCACTATCCATAGATTTCACTGTGAGATAGTACTCAATACCATCACTTGATTTACTTGAGTTATCAAGTAGAGGGATATGAAATTTCTGCAATGCTAATTTAAGTAATTGATCGGCGTTCATATCTGGTGTCACGGCTACCGTACTGAACATGGCGCCCACATTAATATTTCCCGAGAATATACGAAGTACATGATACTGTGTATCTTCGTTTCTTGCAGGTGCTGTTGTAGCTACGGCAGTTGGCTCTGTTTTATTCTTTTTACTAATAGATAATAATCTCTTTAAACCAGATACAACTCCTTGCTGTTGCTGTTGTTGTTGTACAGTGGAAGACGGTGGTTGTGAAATTGGTTCTATTTGTTCTTGTTCAACTTCTTTGACAGGTGGTATGGATACTTGTTCTACGGGAGATGATTGATAGTCAGGATTTACAACAGGGGCAAACTTGTCTTTGTTTGTTTTTATTGAAAGAGATTCAATTACTGCTTTTTCGTCCTCTTCTTCATCACTGCTACTGTACAATAAGCTGGCTGTTTCATTCCACTCTTCAAAATCTTCTTCATAAAAGCTTTTGCGATCATCGTCTGTCATGATAATTTGTACTTGACAGTGTTGTACTTTGGATAGCTTGACTTGTTTTTTTTCTTTGCGGTTTTTATTTATGCTATTCGAATAAAACTGTAATTTATCTAATGAAGTAACCTACACACACACACACACATATATATATATATTAATCCAAGTAGTAGTTGTAATATATGTATGCATTACTTCAACATTTCGATGCTTATTTAAACGAGCTAATCTTTCGAAAGGAGTCTAATAGTAAGTTGTATATGTAATTAAAAACAAATTACTTGCTTTGATGCTGTTCTTGTATTTACCTCGATGTTCTCAGCAGGTATATAACCTACTTCAGATGTTTTTAATGCTCTTACTAACCACCAATAAGAATTGGAATCATCCAATAAAGTCATTGCATCCCCTTTTACAACAGATGCTTGACCGTCGACTGTTGCAACAAAGGTATGTAGCGCATAAACTAAATCAAAATTAATATTCTCATCTGGAATACTCGACGATGAAGAATACATCGAATAATCGTCATCGTCTTCTTCTTGCTCTTCTTCTTCCTCTTCTTCCTGTTCGTCTTCATCTTCCTCTTCTTCTACTACTGTGCTTACAAGTGACGTAGTTTTTGTATTGTTTTGCTGCTGCTGTATAGGAATTCTTGATCTTTGATATCTGTCTCTATATGTATCCAAAGAAGCAGATCTTGACATTTTATAAATAAATAAATAAATAAAAATTAAAAAAAAAAAAAAGAAATTGGAATTTTTTAATTGATTTAAAATGCACGCTTGGATTCTTAATAAATTAGGTGACACAAACTTCATTAAAACATCATCCCGCATCCCCCCTTTTTCTGATCCTTTAGTCATTTAAACTCAGTCTACGTCGTGCTTTTTATTTTTATTTTTTTTTTTTTTGAATTACTCATTTCTATTTCGAACCGTAAAGCAAGACTCGCTCTATATGTAGATCTTGTAAATGGAATAGAAAGAATTGGCAGTGACGTAAATATGTTCAATTAAAGATCTGCTTGTCAGTAATAGTTTTATAAGCTTCTGGTTTATATTTACCTCAAAAAGCTTTTCATGTCTTTGCAATTGGTGGTTAAGCCCGAATAGTCAATAGTAACAAGTATTACTTTCTTCTTTTTGTCGGAAATATCTACATATTCAACAATTCAATATGCATTCATAGTCGACAGAAATAACAAATCCTTCCCTTACCTTGAGTGCCTCCGTTTGCAATTATGGGAGACATCACTTACCTCTATAGACACTCTTTAGTGCGTATAAGGCTTTTTTTGATTTTATTAGCTCAGAGCCTTGACATGTTCTTTTTGGCCCTTCTGTTTAGAAATTCGAGTTTCTGAGCCGTACACCAGTTTGCAAAGTTACTAATACGCTCTCCTCGAAAAACCAAAGTAGGTTATACTTTCACAAATCTAACATAATATCATAAAGTGATATGTTATTGATTTATGATCAGTGGATAGGTATACAATTTCTGGCTAGATATCTATTACAGTGTTGTATCTTTCCTTCTTGAAATTTTGAATAAAAAACAACTGCTAGTGAGGCAAGCAATCCACTTTTTTTTTTTTTTTTTTTTGCTATATCGTCTGGCTGTAGACTTTTCTGTGATTGCTTTGATACATATAGAAGTTGTCGATTGGTTGTAGCAGCAACAATCGTCAATTGTTTTTATTACATTATATATAGATGACTCAAATATGGAACGAGTTGCGGGAGCTCGTCTATTGATAGGGAAAGGCGGATGCGGTTCAATTCAACCACTGATAGGATGTCGCCTATTGACGTACTGATGTATAACTGAACGTTTGTACCTGATAGAGGAATAATGGGATCAAGTATGTCAAGTTGGCTTCAATTATTGTAGACTTACCTATGGCCATGACTTGAAATGTGTTTCAATCTAAATAATTCTTTTTGAAATATACACAAACAATGTAAGCCGAGGTTTACTTTCCTATGATCTTTAATATGCTTAATACTTTTGATCTCAAAATAAGGGTTTTGCTAAACACACACCTTCATTACACGGGGCAAAAGTATATAAGAGTTTGTTTCCTTCTCGAATGATATAAGCTCGCATTAAATAAAAGTAAAAGGAAAAGAATAACCATAAAAGCAGTTCTTGTTTATAAATAAATAAATAAATGTCGTCAAATTGTGGTCTTTGTTATCTCTCTTTGTCCTATAACAATTGATTTATTATGGTGAGAAATATGGTACATTGTATCGAAAACAAGCAAATACACAAAGGAAGCATTTAATGTTTAGTAAAAGATTCAACAGAAATTCGTGTGTAATGGACGTGTGCATTCAACAAAACCCCGTCTTTTTCGACCAAGCCATCGGGTCGGTTTTTGTCACCGCTTTCGTCAGTTAACGGGAGCGTGTTTGCCCATTTGAAAAGAAAGCTCTCATTGCTACTGCCAAAGAGTTTTATAAAGAGTGGCTGTAAGCATTGCACATGTCTGACTTTGTCCTAAAAAAAAAAAAAAAAAAAGAAGAGATTGAAAATGGGTCAACCTTTTAACTGGATTAAATTTTATACAAACAAGGGCAGCTTTAAGACTTCATAAAAAAGCAGAAAAAGTAACTGCCATGTGATTTGAAGTTTGTCCCAACAACAACAACAAGTAATTTGATTCGCCCATTTCAAGATAGTCCGAAAAATACTATTTTGGCTGGCAGACAGCCATATCCCCCTTTTTTTTTTTTTTTTTTTCGTAAACCATAGAATGGGTTCGAGTTCGCTACCTTTACACAATCGAAAAGAGAAGAATAAATCTCAAGGATCTTTGTCGATCACGAATATTTTTAAATCACCAAGAAAAACAATTGCATCATGTGTTATATTCTTCTTCATCTTTTATATATTTCATTCAACAAAGAGTGCTAGAGATGGTCGCTACTCAAGCTCTGATGTCGTCAATTACAATGTAAATCCACTCGTTTGGGCACCTAGTATATCTGATCGGATGGGTAAAAGTGCGTATCCAAAGAGCTATTTTACACCAGAAGCATTAAAAGAAAATGATTTTCATCCTGTATCTGCGGTGATATTACGAGTGACAGATGACGATGAAAGTATTGTTTATGCAGTCAAAAACCTGATCAAATACCCATTTATTAGTGACATATACATTCATAATATTGTCAGATCAAGACCACTAAAAGTCGAGGTATTTTATAGATGGATAGAGTGTGGTTGCTAGGAAACCTAACGTTAAAGATAGGATTTGAAAGTAGATGGCAAAACTAGAAATAATGTTCATATTGAAGTCAAAGAATCAGATGAGGAACTTCAAAGTATGGCTAGATTTACTTCTTGCGCAACTGCTTCTAGATCTTACTGCTATTTCCAAGACGATACTTATTTCAATGCGTATATGGATAGTTTATACACCAATTTTCTACGATTCCCTTCATTGATTCATGCAAACACAAAACCATCACACTATGAATTAAATATGAAATGGAGATTCAGTAATAAAGATATTAGGTTACATACTGGTTATGCTGACTTTAGGTATGGTGCCTTTGTACCTCGCTGGAAAGTTCAAACATTCTTGACTCAATTAGGCAAATCTGGTCTCGATAAATCAAGCATTCGACAAGCTGAACACTACTTTGCTATCTGGACAAATCAATATCCATGGTTACTAAGTAATCCTCCTCATCTTGCTAAGGGGGATAAAGCTACTGATCATGATATTGCTTACCCTGAAACACTCGATTTATATACGGTAAATATGCTCCCCTTATATACATAAACTAATATTGACATTTTTCCTATTCATTCAGTATGATTCCGTCCGTCATTTACAACGCACTCTAAGCGCTGACCTTTCCGAATCACCAGGGGATTACTTTAGTAGAGAAGAAGAGCCTCCAATGCTAGCTCAACGTGACGTCCGCTCCTCTTGTGCTAATGATCGCTGCCTGTTTATGACAAATATTGACCCATTTGTTTCGCCTGACCGTATCTCTTTTGATTATCGCAATACAACTTCTATTGCTAAATGGGAAACCGAATATGACCAAATTTCTAAATTGCCTCAAAATATGGAATGGGAAGAAAATTCATATCACAAAGCTGTAGATAATGATCCTAGTACTTGCTGGAATACAATCAATAGTAAACACTCTTCTTTTTTTTTTGATGGCGCATTTTGGCTTATTCAATTATATTTTATGTAGCTCCCAAGCGTGGTGATTATTTTGGTTTGATTCTTGTTGGAACTACAAAAACAAATGAAATAGTTATCCACACACCTTATGAAACTAAACAAGCTTACAAGATATTTTCGGTTTCTGTACTGCAAAGTGAAAATGCTTGGGTGGAGTGCAAGGTAGTTGATAAAAGTGTGGTAGGAAGTGGGCGGGTGACATTAGCCATGAACTGTCCAAACGTGAAGTACTATAGAGCTGTTAAAGTGTCTTTTACAAAAGACCAATCTACTCCATTCGAGATTTGTAGCTTATCTATTGATAACGTTTCTGTATAATTTTGTAGAATAAAGTTTTTCCCCTTTTCGAAACATGCCTTTTTAATTTTTTGCATATTTTTTTCTCTTTATTTTTGCTCTTTTTCTCAAGTCAATGAGCTCAAATGGAAAAAGAGACGTCTTGCGCTCTTTAGATTATCTTCTTTATTGTCATATAACGTATACCTATTTCCTTGATGCAAGTCTATTAGTCTTGTTTTTTCGAATATTATTACAATTGGTAAGTTCATATATTCCATTGACAACACTAGGTCCACTAATGCCAAAACTCTTTAGCAATTATTATCACCGAGGGCTTTAACAAGGTCATTAAGAACAGCTCTAGCAATAGTAACTGCTGGATGGCTAATTTGTTTATTATTGCATCTAACGACAGAACCTGGGCAACCAGGCATCATTATAGACTTCATAGGAAATCGTAAGCTATTTGAAACTTTAGTCCATTCTTTAAATTAAACTAATAACTTCTTTTTTTTATAACTTGTAGAGCAGATACCAAGTACTCTTAGATTACTTTTATTGGATTGCGTTGTATATATTTTGCAAACTATTCGGGTGTTAATAACGTCCAGTCTTTCTTCTCAATTATTACTTAATGGTACAGTGGTCACAACATTGACTGTGCCTCCAGCATTAGCAGCAGCATTAGGATCGGACAGTGTTACTCTCATGCTACCTCCTAGAGAGGAGAATAGCGAATCCAACTCTGACGATTTGTTTTATCATAATGATTTGGTAGTGGATATTGGATTAAGATCTTCAATAAGAAACATTATGTATGCAGATATGGAAGATCCAAGTACTGCTAGAGACGGGTCAGAACGCTTACCTGTTTAAATACAAAAACAAATAAAGACTTTTTTTTTTGTTTATGATGATATATGTACAAATTAAAGAGAATTTATTTACAAAATAATGCAACATTTCATGTTATTTAAGCAGTGATTAATTCACCTACAACAGCAGTAACTTTTTCAGGGAACTCGCGTTGGACCATCAAGTCAAAAATCGCTTTGGCATCATCCATTCTATTGTTGTCCACATAAGCACGAACCATGGCCTCATAAGTACTCGGTTCACGAATAACAGCGGAAGTTTCTTCTCCACCAATCTTGTCGTCTGTCATGGCATCAAACATAGCTTTGGCTTTTACTAAAAGTCCCTTTTCACCATAGCCACGGATAAAAACGTTTTCAATATAAGGAGAGGAGCTCTTTTGGATAACCAGTTGCATCTTGCTATAAAGCTCTTCAGCACGAGACAATTGGTCGTTACTAATAAGAGTGTCCAACATAGCTTGGTAAACAACTTCTTCTTTCTCTACTTGCTTATCTTCCATGTCTTGAAAAACGAGCTCAGCACTCTTCACATCACGTTGGAGTGTGCCATAGGAATATATCAATGTGGCATAATGAGTAGCTTGAGGACTAATATAATCGCAAAGCTCCATATCAGTAAGCATACGATGAGCAGTGGGCATATCATAAGGAGCAATCAATGAATAAGCTTCCATCAATAGCTTGTAAGTATGTGCTGAAGGCTTGATTTGACGGCGACGCATTTCCGCAAAGTACTCTAACGCACGCTCACGATTAGGTTGCTGGCGAACATAGAATTGAATCATATTGTTGAAAGGACCGACACGAGGTTGGAAAGAAGGAGAAGACATCATTTCGCTAAAAAGCTTACAGGCCAAGGGCTCAGAACCAGCACGAACACAAGCAGAGATTATAGCACCATAAGTAATAGAATTGGGCATCACCTTAAAGCCTTGCATCTCTTCAAAAAGTTTCATAGCAGCATCCAATTTACGAGCCTTTGCCAGTTTGGAAATAACCACATTATAAAAGAAGGTAGTAGGCTTTACATCACGGCGCTTGGCTTCATCATAAATTGTCAATGCATCAGTGGCTTCATCAGTAGCACATTTGGCGCTTCCTAGCAATAAGCTGGCATAGCCATTACCATCAGGATAACGACCCATTTGCTTGATTTCTTCGTAGTACTTTTTAGCGTTGACCATGTCACCTTGCTGAGCATACCCGATAAGAATACTATTAGTCATCATGTAAACAGCACGTTCAATACGTTGAGCATCCAAAGAAGATTCTTTATAGCACTTGATAGCAAGGTCATACATCGTAATAGCAGTTTCAAGGTGTCCTTGTTTCCCAACAAAAGCAATAGCATCACGAATAGGTTCAGGTGTAGGCACAAGGTGAGCTTCAATGATACGAGAACGGAAGATGTCAAGAGATTCTTCAAGTTGTCCACTAACGGCAGCTTTCACAACAGCAGCAGAAGCTTCTTCAGATTCAGATTGTGCTTGAGGAGCAGCAACAAGTGAAGCGAATCCTTCCACCTTGTTAAAAAGAGCATCCCATTTCTTGGCAGTCTTCTTATCTCCAACACGAGCAAAGTAAGAAGAAACACGGGCCTTGACATTTGAACACATAGCCATGTTTTTGCTACTCATCTCCTCGTAAAGACAAAACACAAATAGATGAATAGGAGAAAGTTTGGTTTTTCCGCGAGAAGGATCCGAAGCAAGAGCAATAGAAGCATCAAACAAAATATTATAATCGGAAGAAGTCAAGTCATCATGGTTGGTATCAAACTCGTAGTCTTCAATCAGTGTCTCGGCCAGTTTCCAAGGTAAACCGTGAGGAGCCATTAATCGAGCAACTTTCATAGTTTGAGAGAAACGGCCTTTGGCTGCAACAGAAATAGCAACAGCAGCATTCTTGATTTGTGTAAGACCTTTGGAGAGTGAGCGTGGCTTCATACATTCAAGCACAATTTGAAGGACATCAATACTTTGGGAGACTTGACCACGTTGAACAAAGTGGGTGATAATACGCTCAGTTAAAAAGGAGTCAGGTTCAAGACTAGCACTGCGCATATCACTAATCACATCCAATACTTTTTCACTACTCTTAGTTTCCTTAAGACACAACAGGGCATAGTTAGCCAGGTTACCATAAGACTTCGAGATATCAGTTTGGATAAGGCATTCATAAATTTCAGTGGCTTCATTAAAGAGACCTGATTGACAATAAGAAGAAAGAATGGGGCCATAGCTACTGGCATCCGGTTGAGGCGAAGAGTCCTTCATTTCCTGAATAAGGCTCTTGGCTTCCTCTAATTGGTTTTTGAGGCAGTAATAGCGGATAATAGAGTTGTAAGGAATAGTAGTGATCTTGATACCAGCAGAAATCATATCTTCCTTAATCACATTAAAAGCACCCTCGAGCTTATGACATTTGAGATGAGCATCAACCAAAGCATTGTAAACATAGGAAGCATCATGAGGGCCAATAGTATCCTTGAGCTCATTGTATTTGTTGAAGTAAAGTTTAGCAGAAGCCAAGTCACCAACACGACCAAAGAGATTAATGAGAGCAGCAAAGGTAGCAGACGTAGGTGCAGAATGAAGCTCCAATTGACGGTAGACATAAAGAGACTTTTCCGTATCACCATAGTGTGACAAGACACGTAAGATCTGATTATAAAGCTCAGCATCGAAGAATTGCACAAGATGAGCGGAGACTGCAGCGTCAAAGATAGTAAGAGCCTTTTCAATATTCTTTTCAGCTTCCAATTCAGACATGTTATTAGATCTGGTTTGGTGGTGAGGGGAACGAGCAGATTGACGCTTCAACATGGCAATGACCTTTTGAACTTCAACATCACGCTTACATAAGGCACGGATAAGGATAGTATAAGTAGAACTTCCGGGCTGAATTCGAGAGCGGAGCATCTCATCATAAACTAAAATTAGAAATTAACATCAGATAACTAATTAATTTTTTTTTTTTTTAATCAGCGTAAAACTTACTTTTCATCATAGGAATTAAAGGTGTACCGTCGCGACGGAGACTAGTGAAAGTATCAAAGATAAGGTTGTAGGTGTGGTCGGTAAAGAGAAGACCTTCTTTCTTTAAAGCAGTGTATTCGGCCATAAGAGCCCTGAGTTGGCCTTGACGTTTAGCAGTTAAAATACGGTCATTAGCTTCAAAGGATTGGGACATTAAAGGAGCACTGGGAACAGATTTTGGAGAAGGAGGAGGTGTGATCATTTCAGTGGTAGTGCTATATGTAATGTCAAAAATTGTCTCATCTTCTTTATTTCGTATGTGCTGAGTTCTTGCAGTGCTTGCCTTCATGTGTGGCTTTTGTTGAGCAGGGGCTGTGCTGCCTTTTGAAGTGTTGTGTATAGTAATAGTTTCATAATGTACCTTTTTATCATAGCCAGAGGAGCGACGGCGTTGACGGTTGTTGATTAAAACGGTTTTGGTGTTATGTTTATTACCGATCAATGCAGCAGCGGTGGCTTTGGATGTAAGAGTAGAAGTAATGATTTGCATGTTCAATGAAAATTAATGTGTACAGATGAGAGAAAAAGTGTGTGTTTTATATTTCAAGAGGAAAAAGGAAAATGAGGAAAAACGTCGTTTTATAGTTAAATTTGAATGCCGTATCTAAAGAATTTGTCCAATAAGAATGAGTACGCATATCTGATCTTGGGAGATGACCATAAAATTAAAGTTTAAACAACGTTTATGATTATCTGATTCTAGAACTCCGTCCCCACCCCTGCTTTACTCTGGGCCATACCCATTACTGAGACTTCTGAATATGATAGATAAGCGACTAGAAGCGTTGCTTTTGAAGCTAAACGGTATGAGACTACATTAGTCTTATATAAAACTATTATGGTTTTGCTACCTATTTTTGAGTTATGTCTCATTTTTGTTTAAAATCTGATAAAAACAACCTGGAGCATTATCTTTAAACGAGCGCAGTTGTTGGTTTTTTATCAGATCTTTCTCTCTTATAAATAAACTAAAATGTAACCTATTACATGACTCATTTGAAATTGAATGTGTAACAAACTGTGACCTAGCGAATGCATATGAAACTTACTTTTTCAACGGAGTGAATATGAGAAAATATTAAAGATCTGATAAGAAAATTTATGGGGGGAGAGGATAGAATTTCCCATGCAAAGTTATACTTATTCTTCTTTTTCCAAAAAAAAAAAAACATTAAATACACCAAATAATCTGTGTGTCAATAGGCAGAGAGAGATATGTATTAATAAAAAGTCAGCCTATTCACTCTAGCTTTTAGTGTCGGTAATTTTGGTTCTTGCAAAGGAGATAATCTACACCACGGAAGTCATATAAGGGGACGCTAAAAAAAAGATCTGATAAATTTTGTAAGATATGATGGATCTGGTGACACGTAGCAATACAGCTGATAGATATTAAAAAGATTTTTCTCATTTTACAATTAAAGAATATGTATAAACTGAAAAGTTATAAATGACCAAATAAGCAGACTGTAAGATGAGCACTCGCTTTTACAATATTTTCCAAAATCAAAGTCGTACCCCACCAGTTCTGAATTCGCATGCTTGCCAAAATCAAAGCCATATGCTTCTATTTTATTACGGCTAAAGGTATCTCTAAATATATCGAGCCTCGAGGATATCGATGTGCCTACCTTCCGTCATACTCCCCTGTACACAATTTATTGAGCAATTTTGGTCGGCTGTTGAGAGCAAAAATTAAGCGCAGTAGGCTGTTGGAAAGCGAGACGTTGATGACACGAATCGGTGAAGCATCCAATAGCCTAAGGTTGAGTGACTTTGAAGATCTTGTTTCTTAAAAGAAAATTGATGAGAAATCTAGCAGGGTAATTTAACCACGTCAACTTAATGTAACCGATTGTTGTTTAATGTAGCTGATCTTTGCCTAATATAACTAATGTCAACTTAATTTACGGAGCAAGTAGAAACCACAGTGGTGGATAATTTGGGCAAGGCAGATGATGAGAAAAAATGTGTGTTTTGTTGGTCAATTCATGCCTTTGTTGTATTAAGCTTGTATTTATCACGGATGGGGTCTTATTCATAAAATATTGTTATAGCAATGGGCATGAATGAAATTGGTATAGGGAAGAAAAATGTACATAAGCAGAAACTAAAGGTTTGATCGTTTAACAGGTGCCTTGCAACAATCAAATTTTGAGATGATCTTGTGACTATTCAGTCCAGCTCAATTAAATGACTCTAGTTTGTGGCCATGATCAGCCACGATTGGCTCAATTGTCTTAACATTCCTATAGAAAGAATGAAATCAATACATATTCTTGGTTATCATAACTAGATATGTTTCTATGTACTTGACAAAGGTGAGGACATCCATGGGATAAGTAGATAGGCCGACGTAGTCAAGCACAGCCAGTCGAAAGGAGGAAGTCGCTGTTTTTGCCATTGATATTTCAATATCTTACCACTTTCAACATTATCCAGCGCACAGCTACTGCTTTCATTAGGTACACCGGAGTCGCTTGTTTCAATAAAGCTGGAGGAATCAACGTGACAGGGAGGTGGTTTATCGGGGTAATCAAGATATGTAAAGGGATCATGTTCAGCGACTACCTTGCCGATGGCAATAGGTCGTGTGTTGCCTCTCTCCAACGTGTAAACAATATCAAACGATGTCCCATTGTTGCACTTTACATGATTTGCTTCCGTTACAGACTCTCTTAGCACTAAACACGCTGACTGCCCTTTCGTGATCAATGTTGTTATTGTGATAAAATAAAAAAAAAGAAGAAAAAAAAAACGGCTAAGATTTGGTGCACGTCAAATCCGCAAGTCAAAATAGAGTAAAGCTCCGCGCACCATGTTGACGAACCAAGGTTTCAATAGACAGACATCAAGTTCGCATAAAATGTATAAAATAAGAGTAAAAGAGAAACAATAATAATCAAAGTTGTTTTTAGATATTTATATAAGAATGTTGCCAAATTGGGGTCATTGTTATGTCTCTTTGTTCTATGACTATGTTAATAAATAGGGTTCATTGTCTCGAGCCAGATATATCATACAAATGAAGCATTTAATGCCCAGTAAAGATTCAACGAAAATTCACGTGTAATGAACGTGTGCATTTAGTAAAATCCGGATTTTTGAAAAAGTACGTGAAAATAGTACGTGTACCAAGAATTAGCCTAAGATATTGATTTTTTGGTGATTTGAAACTGGCTTTATAATTGAAGCATTCAGACATGTTGGAAAAATTGAAACGTAGAATTTGTTTAGTGCAAGTATGTATGAACGAAAAGACAATAGACATGGTTATTTCAGAAGAAGCACAAGAATTCAGGCCCCGTCCTGCGAGGTTCATCAATGATCTCTTGATTCCTTCTTGGAATAAAGTACTTACTGGGCGCGCTCGGTCAACTCTGCCCTTCATGCCGGCTGTTGTGACGCATAAAGAAAGAACGACAGGCAGCAACAATTTACCAACTGTTTCAAACATAAAAATGATTAGACCTTTTTTTCAAGGGCAGAGAAAGGGATAGCTTCCTTATTGATGTTGCCAATGTCCAATCGCCTCGTTTATTAGTTGAAGCCAAAATAGTCAACGTTAAAGTTGATAAGCTTCCGTTTATGGCTATTGGATTATTAAAAGCAGATATGAAAACGTTCTTCTGCAGATTCAGGGAAGTTATAGGGTTCGTTATTTTCAACATCCATGGTGAATACATGGAACAAAGCTACACAACACTCAACTTGACTCCTAAAGACAATCAACTTATGTACTACTTACCAGGTGCTAACACGTGTTGCGTTATGAACTGATGATATGTAACGGCGATGATCGACAGATTTTGCTGCAATGGGAGAATATGCCTGACTTCTGTAGATTGTGCCAATAACCAAATCACTACAGAACCAGCTGCCCTGACTATAAGAAATATTGAAGTGCTTCAAGTATAACGAACATGGGCATGTACAAATAAACTGCCCCCGTGATAACAGAAAGGATCTCTCAATTCCTCAGAAATGTATACATGGCCGAAGTCGACATCGACCTAGCTCAAACTCTATCTCCTTCCAACGAGGACAGTTCATCAATGACGATAGTTTCAAATACTACAGACGAGAGACATAAAGATACCACCAACAATAAGGAATCCACATCCCGTACTCCTCGTTTATCATCAACTACATTACGGCTCACAAGTTCCAACGCTACTAAGTTCTAGCCGACATCGGTAGTAGTAAATTAAACCAGTCAACTACACGACATATTCCTGGATTGTCATCTAAAAGTCAGTCATGACGTGGCTCAATGAAGGTGGCACCTATTGCAAACGTAGCCGGTGTACCTCAGTAAACTTTATTAAAAAAATGCAGCCTAACAATAACAGATCAATTACTATATAAACACTCAATTGTAAGGGTTTGGCAAAAGCATCAAAGCCTAAAGTCAGACAACAATTTATGCGATTTTTAAGTCCTTCCGAAATGATATCCTATTACTGCAAGAAACACATGCCAATAATGAGGAGATTAATCAGCTCGTTCAACCTATAATTTCAGGCACACTCTGTCGTATGGACTAACCATTCTGATATAGTGTATCTCAGCAAACAATATACCCTTAAAACAACGACAATAGCCGAAGGTGAAAGATTTATCTTGGTTGAGGTGTATAGTAAATACACAGATTGTTGACGTGAAGGATGAGAAAGCGGCACAAGGTCTCTGAGTCGCGTTTTACTTTCATTTATAATATTGTATAGTATTTTTTCCCTCAGAACCGTATCCCTATATCTTTTAAACTATAATAAGCTATAATGGTCTAATCCTCTTCGACAAGTACTGCATGATTTTGTACTATGATTTTTGTGAAAATCCGCAAATAGAGAGTTTTTTTTTTTTTTTTTTTACACAGATACAGCAGTAGTCATGATATTTTGAGAGCACTCTTATGAACCAATTAGCGATACTAACCGTAAAGAATACACAATAATATTTACACCCCTGAATCTTTGTTTTCGATTTGTTATTGCAAAAGCATAGTGTTTTAACCAGTTTTACTATGTAGAGATTTGATGGTCCCAGTAGTCAATATAAGTGACTTTAAACGCATGATACATGTCACAAATAAAGCGATATTGAAATCAAATGTAAATAAACAAACAAGAAAAAAAAAAAAAAAAAAAAAAAGGCAGGTTCACATAAGGCTGTATCTAAAGGGAAAGACACCTCAATCACGGATCTAATATTAGAGTCTTCTTATTGTATACTAGTAGCATCAATGTGCTTCAATTGACAGTAATATAATTATTGCATAGGTTTTAAAAACTGTCGTGAATTCACATGCACTTATATATTGTTACAGCCTGCATATAATCATTTATTTATTGTTCATTAATTATGTTATATAATACATGTGAAATTACAATATGATATTTAAGAGCACTATATCTTCGTCACTTTTACTTCAATTGTGAAATGTTACTTTTTTAATTTAGATAAAGAAGGAAAAGAGCGCTATTATCTGACTACCGCTTAAACACCAACAAGCCTCTTTTTAGCATACAATAAAAACATCACATGAAAAGTAACACATGTGACGCTGAAAATCAACACTGAGATTTTTATACAATATTCCTTTTCTTTCTTTTTCTTCTTGTAAATATGGTTGAAGCAACACAACTAACTACTTATGCATCGACTATTTACAATCAGGCACCTACCTTACTGCCTGAGAATATTGCCAACGTTATCACAGCTATTGCTTTAGCAGCTCGACTTTCACTTCGATGCTCTTCTATTTTATTAGAGGCACTATTAGAATCCGTAAAATATAGTACATCGTTTTCAATAGGCATATCTAGACAAGCTATTATAAATGCCCTATCAACAGCTAAAAAGTTACACGATTTGACGTTACCTACCAAAGCCATCAGTAATACCCCTTACGAAATAATTGATCCAGAAAAGTAAAAATGAATATACACTGTATGTGAGATCATAAAACCAACACAATATATATGAATAGGAGTGGGTTTTTACAAGTGTTAGATAAATATACAAATCTTGGAATTTATATCGTACATCATTCATTCACTCTTGTGGAATTATTTGCGCTGTCTGGTTTGCAATTCACTTCCAATTCAATCAAGTATGGATTAATGGTAGTAGAATAGATATTAAACCAATAAGTGTCTTAGTCTAAAAAAAAAAAAAATGATTTGATAATAGGCTGCAGAAGAATCAGTGGCTATCATTGATGGTATCTTTGGCTCAAATGAATCATCAAGAGCAATTGCCTCGATCATAACACTTGTACACCGCGAACTTATCAACGACCCTGAATTTGCTCTAACTAAAGTGGGCAAAGTAGCTATTTTATCAGGACTTACGAAGGCAATGACTGCATTTGCCGTGCTTCAAAACGTAACACATAAACGGACAATGAAGCACATGAAAATCACTCTTCTATGGAAAGGGCTGGTCGTAGAAGAAGAAGAGAAATCACAAGCATTGATACAACAGTATGAGTCGAAAGGAGATAACGGCACTAGTACTTTAAGTAACCAAGAGATGAATACAGATATTATTCATGAATTAGAAGAAATATTGGCAAATACATCAGAAGAGAATGAGCCTGATCAGGGCTCTATCAAAAATGGAAATGCAAATAATTCATTGATAAGCCTATCTTCTACATCCTCGAATCTTAATGGAAAAGCTATTGATTTAAGCTTGGATCCCAACGGTGATCCTTACAACATGTACGAAATAATAACGACTACAAATAGAATAACCACACGAACAACTCGCATTACACCCATTAACGCTGATGGCACTAGGCTGAACAAAGCAAAACAAATTATCGAAAGAACTGATGAGGAAGAAAACGAAGCTTTTGTCGCAATGATTGACCATGATAAGCAACCACATGCTAATGAACACCGCATTGCAGATGGTTCTTCTGCTGGTACAGAGAGTCAACAGTTGGCACCCTTCCAATACAACGAAACAATAAATAACACTGCATGGCGCGGGTCCAAACCGGGCAGCAATAATAAATTCAGGATCATGCTATCATCAGTCTCCAAAAAACTATTACGAAAGAAGGTAGAACGACAAACAAAATACGACACTATCACTAATCGTCAGAACGATGGTCTTGAAGAAACAATTCAAGGTCCTGTAACTACAAGGACAAGCATTTCAACCACATTACAGGCACAGGAGACTTCAATTGCCTCTGGATATAATTCTCCGTCTGTCTTTAGCGATGGTGAGGAGGAAGACGAATCCTGCTTTTCAGAACCTGATAACAAATCAAAACGACGTATGTCATGGAGTGGTCTTAAAATGAAATCACTAGGCAAAAAGAAGAGTGTCTCCAACTTCTTTCAAAAAGGCGCTGAATCACGAAAAAAGAAAAAGCCATCGTCTACACCACCACTTCCTGTGCAAACATTAAAGCCTTCCACCTCTATCACATCATTGTCCCGTACTTTGAAAACGACTACTTTTACAAATAATACGACTGCGCCAACTCCATCTTCGAGCAGATCACTTACCAAGTCACCATCTGTGCCTTCGCGATTAAACATGAAAAATACGGCGTCTCCCTTAGACCTTGAACCCAGTCCGCAGAACTTTCCACGTAAACACATCATTACTAACATCGCTTATTTCATTCGATATGCTAGTGCTGCTTATGGTGAGTCCTTTATGCGTATTCTAGGTATTGGAGATATTCCAACTGTGTTACCCAATTCTCACCATCCTAATCATCATGCATTTGCTCATCACACTGGGGTTTCAGTTGAAGATATCTTGCTTTCTAGTTACACTGACAACCATATCCTTTCTTCAATGGGCAACTCAAAGCTTCATGCTCTAGTACATTATGTTACCGTCGATCATCGAGCTGAAGCCATTGTTTTAACATGTCGAGGTACTCTTGGTCTAAGTGATGTCCTGACAGATCTCACTTGCGATTACAAAGAATTTACTTTGCCTGAAGATACATCAGCTGGCAATTCTGAAAAACCCAGAAGTTACGTTGCGCATGGTGGAATGCTTGAAGCTGCTCAATTGCTTGCGACACAAAAAGGCAAAGTCTTTGAAACCATCAAGAAAGGGCTAATTGATTATCCCACGTACGGACTCGTTATTTGTGGTCATTCCTTGGGCGCTGGTGTAGCGAGCCTACTCAGCGTATTATGGAGTGAAGAACGCTTACATTACTTGTCTCGAAAAATGAAGGCTAACCACGACGATGACGGGTATCCTCACAAGTTTTTAGACTCTTTCGCGGCCGCATCCATTAAAAAAGTAGCCTGTCCCTTTGTTACTTCAGACTTCTCTGGTTTACCACCTGGCCGCCCTATTCATTGCTATACGTATGGATCACCATGTGTTATGTCATTACCACTTAGCGAATACTGTGGACAAGGGCTAGTAACAAGTGTAGTACATGCTTTTGATATTGTAAGTGGTCTTAGCCTTGGCCTTTTGAAGGACTTTAAAAATGTTGCGGTTAGTCTACACGAAGATAGCCATGTAACCGATGAAATACTAAGCCGTGTTGTGGGACATTATCAAAAGAAAGATAAGGAAAAACAAGAGGACGAAGAGTCAGATCAATGGTTCTGGGCGCTCATTAAAACAATGAGAGCAGACATGAAGGCTGATAAACTGTATCCACCAAGTACTATGTACCTAATTGAATCCGTGCCTCAGTTAGTGCAACATACAGAATCCGAATCACACTCTTACAGATCAAACGCGAAGCAATCAAATCACAAACGAGCACATATGGTAAAGTTTAGTAAATGTGAAGATATTCAAGCAAGATTTTCAGAAATTGTCTTTTCAAGGACAATGTTTATGGACCATTCACCCTACATGTACGAAAAAGCAATCCACCAGCTCAATAAAGGATATTTTGGCTAGTCAGTAAAGTCTAGTAGTAAATGACTGTAAAATAAAGTTAAGCGGCCACCCATTGAGTCATTTTGAGATTTATTCTTGTATAAGCCACTTTTGGCTTATATATTTTGTTCCTGAATCAGCTCGTTCTATAATATTATACACTTCATTAACTCAATAGGACTTGATTTTTTCTACTGTGGCAATTAGCTAAATAATCAAAAAGAATTTTGTTTAATTGCCATATGGAGACAACTATTATCTTCTTTAAAAATCATTTTCCTGATGAAGATCATTATAATATTGCATGGAGACAAATAGCTGAATTAAACTTAACCTGAACATAGAATAAAAGCTACAGGCATTGTGTTAAAAAGATTGCAGGAAGGTTTTATGTCTTTGCTGCATGAAAAAAGGGCATAAAAAAATCTGGTGCCCTTATGTAAGCAGCTCACCTGAGGAAAAATGGTCACAACTAAAATGTAACCCTTCGTTGTAGACTTATCCTGAGTCATCTCAACTGTCATCATTTGTGCTACACAAACAAGATATGCAATTCCTACATTTCTTATTGCA
The DNA here is from genome assembly GCA_000697295.1 of Mucor indicus B7402. Classification (NCBI taxonomy): domain Eukaryota; kingdom Fungi; phylum Mucoromycota; class Mucoromycetes; order Mucorales; family Mucoraceae; genus Mucor; species Mucor indicus. The sequence goes on from JNEK01003076.1 coordinate 44,954, forward strand.
TTGAAATTAACGTTGACCTTTCCCGAAATCATTCTATCTATAGAAATGAGTCATTTTATGGTATCGGGATTTTCAGGCTACTATTGACCTGTTCCGTAGCATACATATTAACGTAAAGAAGTGTCATTTAGAAGCCTTCATTAAAGTGGCGAATCAAAAAATTATATAAACTTTTTTTCCCCAACATATGAAAAGCTCTTTTCTTTTTATTTTAACATATATGAAACGCTCATGATAACAGTATTGCCACCGAGATTAAGAATCTTACACTTTTCTAAATCTCATTTGATTCATGTTACTCATGCTATAGTCAAGATGCTTTTATTCACAGATAACAATGCGTAAAGAATTTAAAAAGAAAGGTGCCTTTTGAGTGATCTTCTAACTTTTTAAACTATAGAGAGGACTATTTCTTTTCGTTTACAGAGAATGAATATGGTATTTCTATTGTAGCGAACGAAAAAGCAATTGAACAGGACTTTTTGCCTGCACTGGAGGCAGCCAATTGCCCTGATTTGGGAGCCCCTTCTGGTATTTTTCGTGTGCTACAAGTAGATGATGAAGGAGGGCAAGGTAAAAAAAAAATAAAAACGCAATTGAACTTGGCCTAACTTTACTTAGAGCTAAGTGGAAAAAGAATTTGCGAAATTTCAGAACCTTTGGCTGAAGGACGTTTTTCAATTCTGTATATATCCACGTATCAAACCGATTACGTGTTTGTAAGCGAGACTAAATTACCACAAGCTGTCAAAGCATTAAGAGGAAAAGGGTTTGAGGTAGAAGAAGAAGAGGACTATAATGAAAATAGAATAAAATACCTGCAAGATGATGAATTAGTTTTGAATGAAGGGCTTTCGTCTCCAATTGATCCAACACAGTTCTTGCTAGATACCAACGTACTAGTGAACAAGTTACAGTGCGTTGGTCTTAATAGACATAAACGGCCTTCTTGGATTCAAACCGTGTTGAAGATATTATGCTATTCTGACCTTGTTCAGTCTAACCATGAGTGAGTGTAGTATTGTACATATATATCTCACTGTTTATTTTAATTAATGTATGCTTATATAGTGTGAATCACAAACGATTCTGTTCATTTGTTGCCACTAATGAAGCCATTTCATTAATTGCTGATACTCATATTATCGATACTCTTGATGAAAGCTACTTAATGAAAGAGGAGGATGCAGCTTCTCTGAGAGTAATTCAAGTTCATTTTTCAGGGTCAAATGTTGAAAGATGTGGCATAGTACGGCATGTTTCCAAACCTTTATCAATCGAAGCACATATCAATATGTTCTATCTCAGTACATTCATGACAGCTAATATTATTGTATCTGCACACGATCTAGACAGAGCCTTGGCTATTTTGTCTTAACTGTATATTTGTTATAATAAAAATACATGGTCTTTTTTTTTTTTTATAGAGCATAACTTGCAGAGCTAAACTGGTATTCTTCATCGCCGTCTACACTTTCAGTTCCTATTGCAGAATCAGTGTTGGAAGCGTCATCCGGGATTAAGTCCCACAATTGATTTTCGTTATCTTGATATTTTCTATCATAAAGCAATACAACTGTCCCAGGTTTTGTCCAATTACCCTAAAGATCCAAATTAGCTGTCTTGTATTGAATTAAACTATGACACTTACTCGGATATCAAGAACTAAGTTTGGATTACTTTGTGGATAAATAAACCCGTCTTCGCGATAGTACCATAATTGGTTTTGCGCGTCTACTGTCATTTTACGTCTGTATTGAATTATTTGTTTATCACACTCCAACATACCTAACATAGGTAAGCGCATGACTAAAATAATAAGCTACTATGTATACTTACCACCTTGAATATCCAGCACTATATACACAAATATCTCAATAATCATATCGTATAACAGAACTCTTCAAACTTACCCATCCCAGAATTTTTGTTAATAAGATAGCCTCGGTCATACATCCATAACTGATTATCATAGTCTTTCTTCTTTCGAGGAGATACTACAATTTTCGCTACTGCCTATTAACCGAAACATCTTTCGTCACTACACGAAAACAGCCAGACGAATAAAATATTACCTTTAACGAGTCATCTTGCACCTCCATCACCATTTTATGTGTACATTTAGATTGAATGAAAAACCAACCCGCTGGGAAATTACTCATTGTATCGAAAACAAACAAAAAAAAAAAAAAAAAAAAAAAAAAAAAGAAAGAAAGAAAGAGTGAAATGGAAAAAAAAAAAAAGGTCTAGTGTTTATATGAGCAACTCAGTCACTCCAAACACTGACAAAATTGGACATCCTTTAGCTCATAAAAATACTCTGCTTGGCGTTCCCTGCTTAAAATAGGAAGGTACGCGTTTACCTGTTTGGGATTATGCATAATACGTAAAGCACTATCTTTGAAGTCATCGGTTTCCAAGAAGCATTGACAAAAAGAATTATGCATTATATAACATTTCCGTTCGCATAGTACCTGAGTCTTCAGGATATTTGACATATTTCACGATCAAAAACTTTGATACCAGATCAAAGAATCGTATATTAAAAAAAAAAGGGAAATATAGTATTACTGTAATGCTAAAGAGTATATCTATTCACAAAAAGATGAGCTAAGTTCTTTTTGTTGGTCTTTTTCCGAGCATAGCTTGCGCTGATTGTGGTGCAAACTTCTTTATCGCTGCTATTAATTCTGGGAATCTTAAAGGCTTCGTAACGTATTCATCCTAAACAATACAGGTGAGCAACGCGACCAACAATAAACTTAAATGACTTACCATGCCTGATTGTAAGCATTTTTCACGATCGCCAATCATTGCGTGAGCTGTTAGAGCAATAATAGGAATATGTGATCCAGTACCAGAGTTCTTTTCTATCTCACGGATTTTCTGAGTAGCTTCGAAACCACCCATAACTGGCATTTGTACGTCCATTAAAATTAAATCATAAGACTTGACCTCAAAAGCTTCAACTGCAAGTTTACCATTCGATACAATTTCTACCTTATGGCCAAACTTCTCCAAAATGCGAACAGCTAGCTTTTGATTGACAATATTATCTTCAGCCAATAGAATAACTAAGGGAAGAGGAATAGCGGAATCTGCAGGTAATGTTGAATGGCTCTCCAACGCAGGTAAAAGAGTGCACGCCAAATCTGACAAACCAACAGGGGAATTGATGTATCCAGTAATACCAAGGTCTATGCATAGCTTCATGTTTAAGCGATGTATTTCGGGGGCAACTAAGATGATAGGAGTATAGCGCAAGTGGACTGCTTCACGGATCTTTTCTGCATAAGCCATATTGTCAACAATAACAGTATCAAATATGGGTGGCTGCTTGTTGCCAGAAGGCTTAAATATGGTAAGGTCTGTCATATTGACTGCTTCGGAAATACCTGTAATACGGAACGGATTTAACCCAAGTTTACCAAGTTTTGACTCTATATCCATCTGGTCGCCAGTTCCGTCCAAAAATAAAATGTTGCGGCCTTTATAGCGTTTCATCTTTTCAAGAGCGGCTCCTTCTTCTCGGCTGTGCTTCTTAAATTTCAACGTAAAGAAGAATTGTGAACCTCGACCGTACATTGAAGTTACCCAAAGATCACCGCCCATGAGTTGAACTAAGCTTTTAGAAATCGATAATCCGAGGCCGGTTCCGCCATACTCACGACTGTAGAAATAGGTTAATATTTATTGTGTTGGCAAACATAAATACATGTAACTTACGTAGTAGAACCATCTGCTTGGCAGAAAGTGTCAAAGATGACATTCAGTTTGTCTTCTTGAATTCCGATACCAGTATCGCGGACACACAGTTCACAAATAACATCGTCACCTTCAATACTGACTACACGGGTCTCCAATGATACCTCCCCTTGAGTAGTGAACTTGACAGCATTGCCAATAAGGTTGGTAATAACCTGTCTTAAACGTAGTGGGTCACCTATCAATTGATCAGGAATAGCGCTATCTACATTGTAAATCAGATCAAGCTTCTTTTGATTAGCCTTCACAGCTAGAGTCTTCAGAACACTGAAAATAGCAGAACGAAGTGAGAACGGAATAGATTCGATAGTCATGCGACCAGCCTCAATTTTTGAGATATCCAAAATATCATCAATAATGGTTAACAAGCTATTTGCTAAACTAGATACGATCATCAAATTTTCCCGTTGCTGTCGCGTTAATTCGGTTTCCAGCGTCAAACTTGTCATACCAATAATACCGTTCATAGGTGTACGGATTTCATGACTCATATTAGCCAAAAACTCACTCTTTGATCGGTTAGCTAATTCAGCAGCCTCTCGAGCAAGACGGTTCTTTTGAATAGCATCGCGCAAAGAGTTAACCATTTGATTGATTTTAGTCTTCAGGGAGTCCATTTCACCAGAAGCCTCGACAGTAATCAGACGAGAAAAGTCATTTTCGGTAGCGGCAGCAGAGATTTGCGCAAAGGCACGGACTTGCGTTGTTAAATTGGCGGCCATAGTATTTACATTGCTAGTAATATCTCGCCATAAACCTTGGATATCTTCTACTTCAGCTTGGACACCCAGTTTGCCTTCTGTACCGACTTCCTTAGCGACACGAGTAACTTCTGCAGCAAATGAACTCAGCTGGTCAACCATGGTGTTTATAGTGTTCTTCAGCTCAGCAATCTCACCATGAACCTCCACCTCAATCTTTCTTGTAAGATCGCCTTGAGCTACGGCCTTACATACTGTAGCAATCGAACGCAGCTGGTCCGTCAAGTTGCTAGCCATCAAATTAACATTATCAGTTAAACCTTTCCAAGTACCATCAACGCCTATAATTGTTGCTTGACCACCAAGTTTTCCTTCTGTACCAACTTCTCGAGCAACACGCGTGACCTCAGAGGCAAAGACTCTTAACTGGTCCACCATACTGTTCACAGTAATCTTTAGCTCTAAAATTTCACCTCGAGTCTCAACATGAATCTTCTTACTCATATCACCACTAGCGACAGCTTTAGTGACTTCTGCTATGGAACGAACTTGGGATGTAAGATTTGCAGCCATTTGGTTAACATTGTCTGTGAGGTCCATCCACGTGCCGCCAACATTGGGAACAACAGCCTGTCCGCCTAGTTTGCCCTCTGTACCGACTTCGCGCGCAACACGCGACACTTCAGAAGCAAACACATTTAATTGGTCCACCATGTCATTGACTGTATTTTTCAAGTCAGATATTTCACCACCTGATTCTACCTCAATCTTCTTAGAAAGGTCTCCAGACGCAACTGCTTTTGTTACGGCAGCTATAGATCGAACCTGGTTTGTAAGGTTTGCAGCCATTTGATTGACGTTGTCCGTAAGTACTCTCCATGTACCGTCCACACTAGGAACACGGGCTTGGCCTCCAAGCTTTCCATCGGTGCCTACTTCCTCCGCTACACGAGATACCTCCGACGCAAATACGTTGAGTTGATCAACCATATTATTCACAATATTTTTCAATTCAGATATCTCACCGCCAGATTCAACTTCGATTTTTTTCGATAAATCACCGAGAGCAACAGCCTTTGTGACCTCTGCAATAGAGCGTACTTGGTTGGTTAAATTTGCAGCCATTTGATTCACATTGTCAGTAAGTACACGCCAAGTTCCATCAACGCTAGGAACACGAGCTTGACCGCCTAGCTTGCCGTCAGTACCTACTTCTTTAGCAACGCGAGAAACTTCCGATGCAAAGACGTTCAGCTGATCCACCATGTCGTTCACTGTGTTCTTTAATTCAGATATTTCGCCTCCAGATTCGACTTCAATTTTTTTAGACAAGTCACCGCTAGCCACAGCCTTGGTTACCTCAGCAATAGACCGCACTTGGTTGGTTAAATTTGCAGCCATTTGATTCACATTATCAGTCAAATCCATCCAAGTACCTCCAACATTCGGTACAACTGCTTGACCACCAAGTTTACCTTCGGTACCGACCTCACGGGAAACACGAGAAACTTCAGATGCAAAAACGTTTAGTTGATCAACCATGTCGTTCACAGTATCTTTTAATTGTAAAATTTCGCCGCCAGACTCAACTTCAATTTTCTTGGATAAATCACCAGCAGCTACCGCAATAGTAACTTCTGCAATAGAGCGTACTTGGTTTGTAAGATTAGCCGCCATTTGGTTTACATTATCGGTCAAATCCATCCATGTTCCACCAACGTTAGGTACTACGGCTTGACCACCCAATTTACCTTCAGTGCCGACTTCACGAGCTACACGAGATACTTCGGATGCAAAAACATTCAATTGATCCACCATGTCATTCACTGTATTCTTTAGTTCGGATATCTCGCCACCAGACTCAACCTCGATTTTCTTTGATAAATCGCCAGAAGCAACCGCTGTAGTGACCTCTGCAATAGATCTAACTTGGTCGGTGAGATTGGCCGCCATTTGGTTTACATTGTCTGTTAAATGCATCCAAGTTCCTCCAACATTTGGTACGACAGCTTGACCACCTAATTTACCTTCTGTGCCGACTTCGCGAGCAACACGTGAAACTTCTGAGGCAAAAACGTTCAATTGATCCACCATACTATTAACAATATTTTTCAAATCAAGGATTTCACCACCTGACTCCACTTCAATCTTTTTAGACAGATCACCTAGGGCAACAGCTTTCGTCACTTCTGCAATCGATCTTACTTGATTCGTGAGATTAGCAGCCATGATATTTACACTACGTGTCAGCTCAAACCAAGTACCAGCAACATCTTGCACAACAGCTTGACCGCCTAGTTTTCCGTCAGTCCCTACTTCTTTAGAAACACGAGTAACTTCTGAGGCAAAAATACGAAGTTGGTCTACCATTGCATTGACAATGTTCTTTAATTCCGAAATTTCTCCTCCAGATTCTACCTCAATCTTCTTGGACAGATCGCCTGCAGCAACAGCTTTGGTAACTTCAGCGATAGAGCGCACTTGTGAGGTCAAGTTTGCAGCCATTTGGTTTACATTAACCGTTAAATCTTTCCAAGTGCCAGCAACACCTTGTACTACAGCTTGACCGCCTAATTTACCTTCAGTACCTACTTCTTTGGCTACACGCGTTACTTCTGAGGCAAATACACGTAGTTGATCTACCATGTTATTCACGATGTTTTTAAGCTCGGATATTTCGCCACCTGACTGCACTTCAATCTTTTTGGATAAATCGCCAAGTGCCACAGCTTTTGTGACTTCAGCAATAGACCTGACTTGATTAGTTAAATTAGCGGCCATATGATTGACGTTGTCTGTCAAATCTTTCCAGGTACCACCTACATTTGGTACAACAGCTTGACCACCCAAGGACCCTTCTGTGCCGACTTCGCGAGCAACACGTGAAACTTCCGATGCAAAGACATTCAGTTGGTCCACCATGTCATTAACAGTGTTTTTCAATTCAGATATTTCACCACCTGATTCAACTTCAATCTTTTTGGAAAGATCACCATTTGCCACAGCTTTTGTAACTTCAGCAATAGAACGTACTTGATTGGTCAAGTTAGCAGCCATCTGGTTGACATTATCTGTGAGTTCGTGCCATGTACCTGCAACGCCTTGAACTACAGCCTGTCCACCCAACTTGCCTTCTGTTCCAACTTCCTTGGAGACACGCGTTACTTCTGATGCAAATACACGCAATTGGTCCACCATGTCGTTTACAGTATTTTTCAACTCTGATATTTCGCCGCCTGATTCAACTTCAATTTTCTTTGACAAATCACCCGCTGCTACTGATTTTGTCACTTCTGCAATTGAACGTACTTGAGAGGTTAGATTTTCAGCCATTTGGTTGACGTTATCTGTCAAATCCATCCATGTGCCACCAACATTTGGTACTACCGCCTGGCCACCCAGCTTTCCTTCTGTTCCGACCTCTCGAGCGACACGCGAAACTTCAGAGGCGAAGACATTTAACTGGTCTACCATGTCATTTACCGTATTTTTTAGCTCAGATATTTCACCGCCTGATTCCACTTCGATCTTTTTCGAAAGATCACCGGCTGCTACAGCCATAGTTACTTGAGCAATTGATCGCACTTGTGATGTCAAGTTTGCAGCCATTTGATTGACATTGTCTGTGAGATCCATCCATGTACCGCCGACGTTAGGTACGACAGCCTGTCCTCCGAGCTTTCCTTCTGTTCCGACTTCTCGGGCAACACGGGATACTTCCGATGCAAAAACATTCAACTGATCCACCATGTTATTGACTGTGTTTTTAAGCTCAAGAATCTCGCCACGAGTCTCGACATCGATCTTCTTGGATAAATCACCATTAGCTACGGCTTTTGTCACTTCAGCAATAGATCTGACTTGAGTTGTAAGGTTTGCAGCCATGGTATTGACATTATCTGTAAGATCTTTCCATGCACCACCAGCGTCCTTGACAACAGCCTGTCCACCTAATTTACCCTCAACACCCACTTCCAAAGAAACACGTCGTACTTCGGCAGAGAAATTTGTTAATTGATCGACCATTCGATTCATCGTGTTTTTCAGCTCAAGCACTTCTCCAGACGCATCAGCAGTTACTTTTTTCGTTAAATCGCCTTCTGCTACAGCTTTTGCAACAACAGCAACATCTCTGACTTGACTTGTGATCTTAGTAGCCATTAAATTGACATTATCTGTCAAATCTTTCCAGGTACCGCCAACATCTTTCACTATAGCCTGACCACCTAGTTTTCCTTCCGTACCGACTTCTAAAGATACGCGAGTGACTTCCCCGGCAAACGTTGATAACTAAAGGAAAAGAGAGAAGCACTGAATAATAACGCCTACTTATTATTAACCAAAGACTTACTTGATCAACCATAGTGTTAATTGTGTTTTTTAAATCCAGCATTTCGCCTTTCACTTCAACTTGAACCTTCTTTGATAAATCACCTCGAGCAACTGACTTGGAAACATGAGCAATATCTCTGACTTGGTTTGTTAAATTGGTAGCCATAATATTTACATTGTCAGTCAGCTCTTTCCAAATACCGTTGACACCAGCAACTTTAGCTTGAGCACCCAATTTACCTTCCGTACCTACTTCATGAGCGACACGAGTAACTTCTGAAGCAAATAAGTTCAAGTGGTTTACTGTGTGCATGTAAGGTTAGTTTAGTTTGATTCCCTTCTTCCGTTTATGTAAATATATATACCCATAGTATTAAATGTATTTTTCAACATAAGAGTTTCGCCGTTAACAGAGACAGTCATAGCCTTACTTAGGTCACCTCGAGCAATTGCAGTGGAAACATCAGCAATATCTCTTACTTGTTCAAGATGGTTCCTGGTCATACTGTTCAAGTTTAGAGTAAGATCACGCCAAATACCTTTCATTTTATCTTTATCAAATTCTGCTTGTACGCCTAATTTCCCATCGACAGCAGTTTCATGGGCCACTGTTAATACATTTTGGGTGATATATTCCAACTGATCAGCCATATCATTGATTGCGTTTTTCAAAGCGTTGTTTGTAGAATGATTACAAGTGATTCGTTTGTTTAAAATACCTCTATGAATTGCTGTTGACACATCGACTGCTTGGCTTATACAATCCTGACAAACTTCTAAAATACAGTGATTAACAATACACATGCATATTTTATATATATGTACCTTTTTGAGAAACTGTAGGACTACTGCTAGAAATAGGTGATAATTGAATTTTTTCCAACATGGGTGAAGTTTTAAATGAAGAAAGACAGTCTTCAGATGTTCCTTTATTTATAGCATTTACATTTTTCGATGTTGTCGCTTCTTTTGTCTGATGTGTTAATATATGATGTTGCTGTTGAATGGCTATTCTATATCGCTTGTTTTCTGTTTCTAATCTTTGTTGGTTTTTTGCAATTTGCTTTAAAGCCAACGATATAGGATCGTCATCGTTATTGGTGTTATTTAGACAATATTCAAAATCACCTTTTTGAAGATGCAAAATGACGTCTTTAAAATCTTCCATTGTTGTTATCTTGCTACTGGGTGAAAGGCAAACTTTTTTATTTCTTTTAAAATCACTACTTGTTGACCGTTTCATTGAGGCCTTTACGAAAAAAAAAAAAAAAAAAAAAAGAACTTTTTTTGTAAGTTTTTCGTTTATTGCATTTATTCAAGCAGAGCTTTTAAAACACTTGTTCAGCTTTGTTTGTAAGTTCTTTTTTGAAAGAGCTGCATTTCCTAATTATCTAACAAAGAAATTTATTTTATTTTCAGATTTCTTTTAACTGCTTTTGGACATGCAATTACAGAAAATTGTAATATTCTGCTTGCCCAAGTTGAAAAAATTCCGTCACACAATGTTACCAGAAACTTTTTCCTCCCTGGTAAATATTACAACTCGTGTTTATGTAGCTGCTTACTGCAATACAGCTTCTTAGAAGACAAAAAGAGGTGATATTGGTCATAGCACGATGTCCCTACGTGTTGAGAACTATAACAATATAGTAGGTAAGACAGTCCTTTTTAGGTTTTATTCTATTATCTGGACCTCCTTTAATATGGCTTTCATCACAAAAAGATTTTGAAAATCATTATTGGCAGATCAAGGCATTTCTTTTTTAGTGATATACATATACCTCATACTTCTCACAGTAAAGCTAGCATAGTTATCTAAGGTTTCCTACTCAGACCTTGGCACTTAATAAGCAGGTTGATAGGTATACACAGTAATTAATGAGAAAGCTGTAAACAATACTCAGACAAAAAGCAGGACTTGGGAAAGTTACAAAAGTAATGATTCAAAAATAATTGTATAAAGGCTTTGCAAATAGAACATGAATACTCTTTGCAGTCAACTAATGGATATATAAAACCATCAAATTTTGAAGATCCAGTTACGTGAAAATCAACAGAAAAGAGAATATAACCTGTCTTTGTGATCTAAAGAGTAATAATTTATGACCACGGTTTTATTTTCATTTCCCAAAGTTAGACTTTATCGATTGCTACGAATATTGAGTTACCGTTTTCGTCGAGACGACAAACTTTGCAGTCTTCTTTAACATTGATGTCTTCTTGTATGCCTTGCTATCAATTTTTAATAGCACGTGATGCTGTTTTGTGATCATAATCAGCAGATAGTCTTGAAATACTACCGACACCCCAAATAGATGCTTTTACTTGGGTATATTTACAAATATGGTAAATCCGGGGATATCCGATTCGTGTGTTTCATGATTAAAGTCTCAAGATTAGTCTTCTAGAGTTTTCTGCTATGGCAACATACTATTAGCCAAATACTCAACAGGGTATCCTAGCAACCATTAGTATGGCTTATCGTCAGTATTGATATACTCAATATACTTTCCCTTTTTTTTTTCAGTTGCGGTTGGTTTCATCATTTTAAAAGTATTAATTATTGTTTGTTACACGAATTTATGTAACTTGCACTCTTCCAATTACTTTAAAAAACAATGGTTAAATTTCAAGTGCATTATCAACTAAAACTAATTAATTAATAAGCATAATATGCTCTTTGTTGATTTCAAAATGATACACATAATGGAGAATTTGCCTTTCCAACATTTGTTCTGTTTATTTATGAACTTGAAGAATTACAAAAAATAATAGCAGGAGCGTTATAGGTATCAGCAGGAAAGAGATGTAGAGCTTACAAAGCAGCACGCATATTCTCCTATTTGATTCTGACGAAAGATTTGAAATTCAACAATGGTAGTAATTGTCTCATGTCTTTTATATGGCCAGCCCAGGGCTAACAAGCTCAAGGTGGAAGATAGAGAAAGCAAATTTCATGCTGAATGTGTTATGGCTTGTATCCAAGTTCGAGCGAACGAAGTGTAACTCAGCTGTAGAATCAGATTTAGTTAAATTAGGCCGCCAAATAAGATCAACACATAATGACTTTGAGTGTAAATAACCGTCTTAGGTGCAGAATAAAACGTGAAAGTAACTGATTAACAGCTTTTTACTGCATTAACATACCCTCCCCAATCACGTACCTCGAGTGAGGCAAAATCGTTGATATTATATTCAGCTAAAACCACTTCACCAAAGACCTACTCATTGTTATTATATGATAGCCATACGCTTTCAAGAAAGGTGTGTATGTATCAAAACCATGCTTTACTTGCTCAGAAATACTAACTACACATTGGTGTCTTGGTTATTCTAGGTTAATAAATTGAGATTATTTGATTAGATGACGTTTCTTCCGCAAGGCGTCGGGTCAAAAAGATTACACAATGCGCAAATTGATATCAAGTATCTCGCTGTATTGTTTGTGTTGTTATTCTAAGATTTCATTTAGGAAATAAAGTATAGCTGCACGCTGTTTGGAAATTTTGCAACTATATGCTTGTTCATAACAAATTAGGGGAAGCAAAATTCTTTAATGCATTTACAAGGTTTTTATTTGTGTTCTATTCGACTATTGTAGGCATTAGGGATATATATATATAAAAAGAGAGAGAGAGAGGAGGGAGCCTAAATGTTTGAATTTATAATAAATACTTATTTGCATTTATACATACTCCTTCTGCTGCATGAGTATACAAATCTCGGAATACACAAAAAAAAAAAAAATTTTTTTTTTCTTAGTCATACACAGTGATTTTTTTTTTTTTTTTCATGTCAAAGACCACAAAAACTTGTTTCTTCCCTTTATTTTATCATAATCTATCAAAGTATTTTATACAAATTTATATCACGTGAAGAAGGTCTATCATGAATTATACTCCATTTCTGGAAATAGGTTGCAAAAAAGTAAGAAATTCAGATTGCACAAAAAAAGAGAAGATCAATTTGCTTGAAAGAAGTAACAATGGGTTTGTGCAATTTTAAAAATAAAAAAAAAAAGTTCGGCAGCTCAATTCCGATTTTTTTGTAATAAAATAATAATAAAATGGACGTCCTTTCCACCCCCCTCCCCTTTAATATAAATTTTTAATTTTCTCTTTTCTTTTTTTTTTTTTTTTTTTTTTTTTTTTTTTTTTTTTGGTTTAAAAAAAAAAAAAAAAAAAAAAAGTAATAATTAACATGAAAATTAGCTGTTGATAAACCAAAAAGAAAGAGAATTACACCTTATCAATTTAGTATATTGTCAGATTTATTTGCAAGTACAGATACACCAAATTATCAACTTAGAGAAGATACAGCAGAAAAATTAAATATGACGAACCGTGAAGTACAGGTAAGGTTTGACCTCATGTGAATTTAAACTTATAATTAAAAACAAATAAAAATTTAGGTATGGTTTCAAAATCGTAGGGCTAAAGTTCGAAACAAGTTACAAGAACAAAAGAAACAAGACCCTTTTATATATCCAATTTGTTGGAATCCACCAGAACAACCAAATACTAATACTGCTTCAATGCAAGAATACACGACAAATCATAAAATACCTTATCAAGAAGAAAATAATACTTATGATAGTCAATCTAGTGTAACCTCATCTAATTCATCTACTCCTACTCTTTACCCTCAACTATTACCGCATATGAGACCTATTGATATTTTAGCCCTTGCTGCGGAATATGTTCAAAGGTGTGATGAAGAAAAGAAATTGTCTGAAGAAAGAAGAAAATGCTGGAGACCATGGGATTCATAATAATACTTTAATACTATATAATTCATTCATTGTACATAACATTTATTTTTGGTATGGGCTTTTTGTGTACTACCTTACCTTAGCCCCATAATAATAATAATAATAACGCTGGCTTAAATAAAATATATTTTTTCTCTCTTTCTTTCTTTTTTAAAAAAAAAATGAATTATAAGGAATTTTTAAAAAGACTATGGCTTATAACAGTAAAAAAAAATAACAGTAGAATTTCGACATTTTGTTAATTTATTCAGTAGAAAAAACGTATCAATGAATCGAAATATACAAAACTATTCACTTTACTAGTTATTTTGACCACAGTGGTTGGCATTATATTAGAAGGAATCGTTGTCAATTCCAATTTAAAAGTATATCAAGAATTAATCGATGATCAGTCAATACCCAACGTTCAAAGTACTTCAGATAAATCAAGCTCTGATCCAGGTTTTATGGTGGCTTTGGGTCTAAGAAGATTAAAAAATGAAAATGTGTTCTTTATCCTATTTTCCTTATTTCAGCTTGTATTAGGATTAGACGCTGTATGTATAACAAATATCTTACATACATCATTGCCCTTACACATATAGTTAGATTGTTCGAGAAAGTGTAATTCAACTAGTATCTCATACATTAAATCAAATATTAATGGTAGTATTTGCCTGTATTCAAGTAGGCTCAACTATTCGAAAGTAAGTAGAATAGATTAGACATCCCCTTTTTTAAATACTAAACCTATCTATGTTAGACACTTGGATGTACAGAACAATATTCCTCCCCCTGAAGACCCTATTGTTTCATGGAACTTTATTTTCGCTCTTCATAATGAAATTGCTCTAGTTTCAATCATGTCTTTATTCGCCTGTATTTTTATATTCTTTAGTTGGAAGTTATACAAGCAATTCGGCTGGAACATTTACAAAAAAATAGGCGCAGATATTGAGCAACAAGGTACACACAACCATCCATTTTATACATTTCCATTTTTTTTTTTTTTTTTTTTTTTGAAAGCTCATTGTTTATTTTTAGAACGATTTAGGTTAACTCAAATTCTTTTTTTAAATCTAAAATTGGATGCATTTTTTCATTTCGTTTTATGTGTCTTTTACTCTGTGGTAATGACTCAGGAACAATACTATGCTTTCTTTGGTAGAAAACTCGTCGGATATGTGATACACATCATTCTAACCATCTTGTTAATTCCCGGTCTCTTCTTGGCTCGCTACGGTGTCATTCACGAAAATAAACAAGTCATGCTATTCTTTTTGGTCACACAGGCGATTATGGGCTTGGATTTTATTTTAATTATGGTTGACAGCGCAGGCAGCTGGGTTTTTTGGATGCTAGCAGGTAAATAGAATAAAAATGTGTGTGTGTGTGTGTGTTGATTAGTTTACCCATCATGATATTTTATAGTCTCTCTAGCCATTGTTTTATGTATTGTAAGTTATATATCTTTCTGTAATTATTGAAACTTACCTCTAAATACAGTCTACGATATTCTTGACTATATTTGTGTCACGTAACTTTGGAAAGGGATTAAAACCTTATAGTAAGTACATAACTTGTACATGGAAGAAACGCGTGCTAATCATAACATGATATAGTGAAGCGACTATTTACTGATGAAATCGGCGAAAAACAAAACACAGATTTACCAGTGGGGCAGCAAGGCTTACTGAAAAAAGACGATTGGTTAATCGACGAAGAAGAGGACTACCCTATGAGTCCTCAACATCCATAAATAGTACTGTAAATAAAAATACTACCATCATTCAATTAATTCAAATACAATGTTACAATTGCTATGTACTTGGTGTATACTAGAGTCACTCAACGTTGGCTAAAATCACATTTACGCTCCATTTGTTTTAGTTGAGAAAAATGACACATGACAAAAGGCAATAAACTGGTGATCGTTTACTGCTAAGGAAATGATATATAAATAGGTCTTGGTCATCAATACCAACGTAGTCTTGATCCAGCAGATTAGATAACTATATTTTAAGAAATAATACATAAATGATGTATACTGCAGAGCATTGCCTCACGTATACCCTATTATAAGTGTTATACATGAGTAAGGTTCCACAACATCTTTGTATATGATATAATAAAACCATTGTGGTCTATCATAAAAGGTTACTTCTGTTTTGCATAAAAAATGAATGTTTCGTGGATACTAATATAAGGTGTCTGTTTGGAGGGCATCACCTTGGCTAGCCTTTTGTATCGCATTTTCTTTTAGTGATGAGATTTTGTTTTGAAATAACATATCCAACGGAAACATTGTTATTTCGAGGTTATTTCCTCAACATATACACTACAATACTAGGAGTGATATATACCATGTGGAGGAACTTGTATATCATAGTGTAGCATAATTAATCAGTATTTAAAATGACTACTGTCTTTAAAACATCTTTATCAGAACAATAAAGCTTTCATTTTCTTTTTCTATACATGTCTCGAGAAAATAAAGAGGAAAGACACCCTGGAAATTCATCTCAAGCTCAAGACCAATCTTTAACGGAAATGAGTTCCAAAGAACCAAGAAATGTCTACACTCTTACTAAAGACCAACTAGATTATTTAGTTTCGGTTCCTTTAAAATGCTTTTGCAAAGCGGCAGCACATAAGGCCTATACTGCTGAATATGGACCAATTTACGAATGTGCAAGCTACAACTACTCTCATCGACCCATGTCTCAATTTCAGAGTAGATTCATTTGCAGCTTCCATATTCACGAACGCTCTTGGTATAAGCTTTTAAATAATAGCAAACAGGACAACGTTGTCGAGTTACAACTTCCAGAGCTGCGTACATGTCCTCAATTTAATTTTTCCGTTTGTACAATGTTTAGAGTAGGTAACGATTACCAGCTTGCTTCCCCAGTGGAGGTGCCTTGCTGCTTTTGCAATCTTCCCATAGTAATGCACGTTACTCCTGAAGACCACCTCATTCAATTCATATGTCAGAGCGCAGCCCTTGAAGGAGCCAAGAAATGCAGCTGGTCCTTACTGTCAAAAGAAGTAGCTTACCCCAAACCAAATATTAGAATACACGCTTACATAAGTGAAGAGGAATATTTAACACAAAGGCAACAAAAACGAGAAGAACTGATCAATTACCCCTATTCAAATCCTAATACACATTTACTGGCGCATTTATTTGACTACAGCCACTCATATTATGATCAAGCGATCACAAATAATCTTAAAGACGACAAAGCAATGCCTACAAACGTTATGGCGCAAAATGCAACGAAAAGAGCAGCAACATCAACAGCTATCTCTCAGGAACCAGATCAACACAATAGTCTCTTGGAAGAATGTCAAAAGTTTACCAGTACAAAATCGAGAATGATTCACTTGGTAGCAGAAAAATACCGTGCAGATTTGGAAAGTACGGTTTTGGACTCGATCTCGATTGCCAGTCAGGAAAAGCTGAGCAATACAGAGTTAAGGATAGCGCACATAAAGATTCAGAACAAGAAAATAGCAGAAGAGAACAGGGTTTTTAGGGACAAGATAGTTGAGCTTAATAACGCTCCTATGGAAGAAATACCCAGGAATTGCATTGCTTGCAATATAAGACAGGCAGAGTTTTGTGTCCAACCTTGTTTCCACTATGGTGAAGTTTGTAATGGCATTATGTGCGTTGTGAAATAATACGCTAACAGTGTTATTATTATAGGCTACTGTGAAGCATGCGCAGTCAAATTATCAAGGTGTACTGCCTGTAGCTGGCCAATAAAAGGGCACTCTAAGCTCTACAGAAAGTGAATTTATACAGGTAAAAAGCATACCTAGTCAAAATTCATAGTACCCCCCCAAATAACTGTTAATATTGCGGATATTATTAATAAACTTATCATTCATGGCATTATTTAAACCAGCTTACAGAAGAAGAGAGCTCCCAGCGTTATTATTTCTTGAGAACAACATCGACAAAAAACATTGTTGCATCAACTAGTCGCTTTCTACATTATAGCTGAGTGACCTAGATTGAGTGCCAATATATTTTTACTTGACAACTCTATTTGGACTTCTATGCGTTCCTTCAAGTACTACATTATTGGTTTATGCACTTGATCTTCCTTGCTGGGCTCCGCTTTAACTAGTGAGATTTTTTTTTTTTTTTTTTCTAAATTGTGACTTTGGGTACAATGAACAAGTTTGTTCACAACATAGTGTCTAAAACAACATTTTCAAACAAATCAGCTATTAAAATGATCAAAGACGCGCTTGTATGGGTTGACTGTGAAGTAAGACGCATACTCAATATAACCGTGAAACTAGGTTGACTTTTTCTTTTCTATTAAATTAGATGACAGGTCTTGATCTTGAAAAAGATCACTTGATCGAGATTGCTGTCTTGATCACTGATGCGGATCTTAATATTGTAGCTAGAGTAACTTATTAATAGGCACCGTATTAATGAAACATTAAAGCAGGTATTTTATATAGGGTCCTGAATTGATTATTCACCAACCTCGTGAAGTTATGGATAATATGAATGGTACTTTTTCCGTAAAGTGTGCTTAAATTCTCTTTTTTTTTAATAGTGTATTTATAGAGTGGTGTATTCAACATCATGGAAGCGTAAAATTGAAAATAAAGCCTTTCATGAATGAAGTTACTGACGTTTGGTATTTAGTCTGGATTAACTCAGCAAGTGCTTCATTCCAAGATAACTGTTCAAGATGCTGAAAAGCAAGTTTTGGAATTTTTACAAGAACATGTGCCAAAGGGCGTTGCTCCTTTAGCTGGAAACTCTGTACACGCGGATAAAAACTTTTTGTGTAAAGAAATGCCTAGTGTTGTAGACCATTTACATTACCGTATTGTTGGTAAATGCATATTTAAAGTATGATAATGAAGCTATTTATATAAGAATTTATATAGATGTCAGTACAGTAAAAGAACTTGTAAGAAGATGGTACCCTCAAGTCGCTGGTGGTTTTGTGAAGAAAGCCGGTCATAGAGCTTTGGATGATATTGTTGAAAGTATTGAAGAATTAAAGTATTACAAGAAGCATGTTTTTATTCAACAATAAAATGCGGGACGAATAAATTATATCTCCAAGAATTTGTAACAATAAGTTTTTAAAATTAGAAATTTCATGGGGAACTTGTTTAAAGGGGCTGTGTCTAAATACTTGTATATTATCGTATGATTCTTTGCTGCTTATGTTCAATAGACTGAAGCCTTGGCCATGTATTTGTAAAGCCAGTATTACTATTTGAGTGAGTATCTCGGTCTCATCTATGTATATTCTATAGTTTAACGGACTATGCCGAAGGTATGTGTGAAGATGTTATCATTTTTAAATTTATTTAGCGTCAAAATCAAAGGATAAAGTTCTACTTCAGATAGATAGATTAGTTTATATTAAGGATAATTGTTCCAAGATAGAAGCTATAGATCAAAGTATTCTTTTTTTTTTTTTGCATCAATGTTAATCAATGTTATAATGAACGGCTGGGACATAAAAAAAAGAAAAAAATTGCTTATTTTTGGAAAAAAGAGGAGGATTTAGCGGTGTGTAACTTGTTTTTTCTTACAAACTTTAAGGACCCTTGAATTTCACAAAGTACAGAGACTAAAGTAAAGAGATATAACTTTTAAAGAAAACTGATTTTTAGCATGAGAGCGTCATGGTTTAGCTCAAGCGAGCTTTTATTACTTCTGACTTGAGTATAAATATTGTAAAACAATAGTACAAAGTACCCAGAGTACCCAATGAGTATTTGTTGTCTATTTATATTTCCCTGCATATATACATATTTTGATTTCGAATTACTAAACAATATGCTGATTTTCATGTTTTTTTTAGGGAAATTAAAACATAAAATCTTATGCTTCCCACACTATATATAATTATACTCTGATTTCTCGCTTTAATTCTCGGAAATATTATGGCATCATTGTTACACAGCAATGTTACAATTTGAAGAAGCATTTGAAGTGTTTATTAAGAGAATAAAAGTACGAATATTATAGATAAAATACAACTCAGAAGAGTATACAGAATTAAAGTAAAAGTGCTTAATAGGAGAGATAAGCTTTTAAGTTCGAGTTATACAGCTAATTATTTGTAATTAGGACCATTCTTATCAGTATCATTCATGTAGTCGTATTTAACTTCAGCAGCGTCAGTATCATGTGCAGGTTTATCATGGACTACAGGGGTACTTAAATTACTTGGGAAACGACGTGATGTAGGGCGAGAGCTAAGACGAGAACCACGCTCAATGCGAGATTGTGTATCATGTTTCTCATCATACATAGCAGTTGAACCAATATGTGAAGCAATGGATTTGGCATCTTCTTGAACGTCGAGGTCGGCAAACAATACTTCAATTTCTTCCAAAGATTTTCCTTTGGTTTCGGGATAATAAAGGTAAATAGGAATCAAAAAGATGACATTAAGGATACCAAACATTAAGAAAGTCCAGTATTTAGCATATTCAAACAAAACAGGAGCAATCATAGCGACAATAAAGTTACCAAGCCAGTTGGCAGCTGTAGACATGGAGTTACCTTTTGCTCTAAGACCAGTAGAGAAAATTTCAGAAGGATAAAGCCAAGCCAAACCTAACCAAGCAGCACCAAATACAAAGTTATACAACATGACAAAAGCAACAACAGCAGTAGATGCCTGTGGGTTTCCATTTAGCTCAACCAAATATTGACAACCGCCTACAATGATCAATGTTACTGCTTGACCAACTAAACCAGCATACATCAGAAAACGACGACCCCAGCGTTCAATGGTAAAAATAGGAGTGACAGCACCAATGAAATAAATAATGGAATCAACACCAGCCATTAACATAGCCTTTTCCGTAGTCATACCAGCTTGTTTAAAAACATCAGTAAGATAGTAAGAGATAACATTAATACCACCAAATTGTTGGATCAACTGGCCACCCATACCAAGTAATACACGGTAGCGGTTATTCATTTTCCCCTTCTTGAAAAGCTCAATGTAAGAAGAAATACCTTCACGACGCTCAAGTTCAATACCATCGCGGATCTCTTCCCATTCAGCAATACAACGAGGATGTGTAGTGTCGCAGTCGGACCATAGACGAGCTAGGACGTCTTTACATTCATTTTCATAACCGTGAGCTTGCAACCAACGAGGTGACTCTGGCAAAATAAAAGATGCAATACCAAGGATAATTGCAAATACCATTTGGAAAGCCAAAGGGAATCTCCATGCAAAATCACCGTTAACAAAGTAAAGGCCATATTCTAACCAATAAGCAATCGCAACACCGACAGTTAAAAGTGATGCTTCAAAGGCAACATGGGAGCCTCTTGATTTAGGTGGAGATAATTCAGCTTGATAAACAGGAATTGTAGCTGTATTCATACCGTTACCAACACCTGTAACAATACGAGCGACAATCATCATGGGACAATTTATAGCTGCAGTTTGTAAAATAGCGCCAACACAGAGGATCAAACATCCCACGCGAATCGTCTTTCTACGGCCTAACCAGTCACCAACACGACCAGTAGATAATGCACCAGCCATACAACCAATTTCATATAATGCAACAATAGCACCCATTAGGGCAGAGTTAGGCTGACCCATAGTATCAACGAATAAATCGTTAGCAATAACACCAGACATAACACCCTAAATCAACAAAAAATAAAAATATGAGCAAATCAGGCACAAGATAAAAAGAAAGGTCTCCTTGGTTGTAGATATTTGTATATTTACTTGATCGTAGCCGAATAGTAAGAAGCCTACAGCGGCCAATAATGTAGAAGCTCTGAATAGGGCTGCACCCTTCAATACAAACAGAGCCATAATAAAATAGTGAATAAAAAAAGAAAAAAAGCAGCTTCCCCACAATTTAAAAGCAGGTATTTATATCCCTTTTTTTTTTAAGTTTACTATTCGGAGATGCATGTAAATTCTTAAATCCACATTGTCATATAAATGCATTAAGCTACTGAGTTATTTTTTTAACTTTATTTTTTTTGTTACTGTGATTTGATTTAGTGTGTGTAGTTGCACATTATTCCGATCTGGGATCAACTGGGAGCCGGGTTCATTGGCCGGAATTCACGTCATCTACGTCGTACGCTGCTAAAACGAAAATTACAGATAAAAAAATCATATTTTCTGGACAAACACTTGACTAAATTTGATGTACGGTAATTTGAAAAAATCCACGTCCAAATAGTAATTATCAGTCTAAGGGGTTTACTTATTTCAGGTATTGTATAATATTTATTATTGTTCTCGAAACAACTCTCGTCAAAAAAATAAAAAAAGCCATACGAAGCAGGTTTCATGTAGAAAAGACGTGTTGTCCCTCAAAATTGGCTCAGGGAATAGACGATTCAATTATATCAGTACTCTGGCAGTGATTTTGTTCCCTTCTCTTATCGTCGCTACTACACCACCTATCCTTGAAATTCATTTCTGATCAAAAAATGGACGCAAGATTGAATAAAAGTAGGTATACTCGATATGTTGACGAGATTTCGCTGATATGGTGTCGTTGCCACATACCTCATCTATTTTTTTTTTTTCAGCCTATAAAGTTTTGCAATCCTCCTTCAACTACCACCCACAGTAGTATATAATTCTCTGATTTTTTCCTTTTTGGAAACATGCCACTTTTATATTCATTCAAATTGTTAAATTGATGTTTTTGTAACAAGCCCATCAAAAACTGAATTTACAAGAGAGACACTTTTACATTTGGGTGAAATATCGCTGTAGGGTAAATCACTGGTAGATAGCGACCTGATCAATGTCTAACAAGTCAACTGTCTGAGAAGGACACCCATTTTTTTGGGGGGGCAGCTTTAGTAGTCGATTGATTACGATAGATGCATGTATATTTTCATTATGATATCCCTAGCCATAGGGCCAATTAAAAGAAATAGCCCTACGCTTTCGCGAGAAGTTCTTATATTTGGAGAGTACTACACGCGTATTAGCAGCGAACTGTTTTACAAGTTCCATATTTTCCTGCTACTGGTAAAAAGGTTTAACGCAAGTATTTACCGCTGTAGTCGTTTAAATACAATCTTAGGAGAACAAAGAGTAAATTATGTATACACACTTGAATTGTTTCTTCAATTGTTATATTTATGCATTTTGCACAAATTTTCAAGAATTTGTGTGTTACAAGTTGAAATCTCCTCTTTTGCTTATTTTTTTCCGGATCGGCTTTCTTGGATATTGTAGGTATGCTATCAGTTCATCGTTAAGCATCAAGATATGGTTGTTTTTTTTTTTTTTTTTTCCGAATTTGCCAAAAATGTTTCAGACAGCCTTTATAAAAAAACTTGTGATATTTCTTTTTTCTATCTATTTACGTTATCAATGAGTGACATGGAGAAACATCTTAAGGAGCATAGAAGGACATTGCCTGTTGTCAAGCCTGAACATGACCCCGAAGAAGACAAAATACCTAAGCACGTGTTACCTATATTAGCTGCACCACCAAAGACTCCAGACATTGAGAAGAATGAGGATGTTGTTATGCATGACCAAAGGCCTTTGACAGCTATACCTAATTGGTTACGACTAAACCCTGAAGTTAGTAAAAGTGAAGGTCCAAGAATAAGACACTCTATTGGGTTGGAAGTACCGGGCGCTGTACATACTATCACCACTCCCAGTAACTAAAGAAATAAGAACCAACAAGGAACATAGATATACTTACTAATCTTCTTTAACCTAGAGCTTCGAACTGAGCGTCCACTAGATAGTAAACTTGTGGTTATTATGGGTAAATTAACTACTAACAATTGTGTTATTGTCAGAGTACTCATTCAAAACTAGTGGGTCTACCGGCGCGTGGGAAGAGTTACCTTGTCAAGAAATTGAAACGTTATTTAAATTGGCTACAGTACGAAACAAAGATATTCAATGTTGGTAATATGAGACGTGTATGTGAGGCAAATGCCCCAGACCAATCAGCCAATTTCTTTGATCCTACCAACAAGGATTTAAGTCGTATACGAGACGAAATTGCCTTGAGCGTGTTGGAACAGCTTGTAGACTGGCTGAAAAAAGGGGGGCGTGTCGCTATACATGATGCTACCAACTCAACAATTGCTAGAAGGTTGAACTAGACCCTTGTTTATGCCAAAAATTTGTATTTACTCTCTCCATATAGACAATTACTGTATGAAAGACTAAGCAAAGAACCTGAAATCAGAGTGCTTATGATTGAGTCTATTTGTAATGATCAAGTTGTAAGTTAATTCGCATAAGATAATCCATAATAGGCTCAAAATACACATTTTAGATGTTGGAACGCAACTTCCGTTTGAAACTGTCGGGGCCTGATTATAAAAACAAGGACCCAGTTGCAGCGCTAGCTGATTTCAGATCTCGAGTAGCTAACTATGAAAAAGCCTATGAGCCTATAGGCGATTGGGAAGAAGAGAATGATATTCAATTCTGCAAGCTAATTAACGTTGGTAAAAAGGTCATTGCTCACAACATATCGGGTTATCTATCAGGACAATGTATATTCTATCTAATGAATTTCAACTTGAACGGTATGTATGAAAAATTTGAATACTAAAGAACACTTGGGTTGATCAATTGACTGTGTAGAGCGTCAAATATTTGTCACGCGTCATGGCGAAAGTGAAGATAATGTAACAGGAAGAATAGGTGGCGATGCACCTTTGACTGTAAAAGGGCGTAAATTCGCAAAAGCACTTGCTAAATTTGTTCAATCCCAAAGAATTAGATTTGCTTGTGAAATGGCGTCAAAAGAGAATGAGTTGGAGCCTTTGGAGAATCAAACGCCTGAAAAGGCTTTAGAAAAAACTGCTAAATTTTGTAATTCTCAGTTCAATGTTTGGACAAGTATGCTTAAAAGGTCTACAGAGACGGCAGAATTTTTTGACCCAGATGACTATGATGTTAAACATATACGATTCTTGAATGAAATTAACTCTGGCGTATGTTTGAGTGCGCATAGATATTTATATAGTGTGGTATATTGATCATTTTATTACATGCATAGATCTGTGAAGGTATGACATACGAAGAAATTCAAGAAAAACATCCCAATGAATACAAGTCAAGACAAGCAAATAAGCTATTCTACCGTTACCCAGGAATGGGCGGAGAGTCATATATAGATGTTATTCATCGCCTTCAACCTATGATTGTCGAGTTAGAGAGAATGACACAGTCATGTTTAATTATCACCCATAGAGTGGTAATGAGAATCTTACTGGGATATTTGCTAGACTGGACTAGAGAAGAAATGCCACATATGATGGTGCCAATTCACACGTAAAGCTTTATATATATAGCATATTAGCTGGGAAACTATCGATAAAGTTACTAACATTTGTATATAGTGTTTACGAGCTTCGTCCAAAGCCATATGGTACGGAGCTAAAAAAATGGCAGTACGTAGAGGAGACAGACTCTTTTGTTGAGTTTTAGAAATGCAATACCCTGACAATAAATACAAAATGTATTATAATTTACCCAAAGTTGTAGTCTATATACTTCTATGGAGTGTTACTTCTACTATGATATGGACGAAAGAAGAGGAAACAAAAGCGTTAAAAAGGGAACTCTGAGGGAGTACACAGTCCTTTTTATTTTATGAATAAGAAATTGAATATGTCGTAGATTTTATAGTCATCGGTGTTGTTTTGATGATTACCAATAAATAAAAGCAAGCGGCTGCTTATGCAAAAGTCTTTAATGAGCCTTTTGATTCAGGTACAAAGCTGTCTGGAAGAAATAGTCACTGTTTGACTTGAAATGTATATAAAAATCACTTTAGGCAGTGCGCGTAGTATTCCCTTATACCAGTTGCTCTTTGTTTAAAATCTTATATAAAGAAGCCTAAATCAGTGAATTAGGCACTTTCCTTTTTGTGTGCTTTCACTATGATCGAAACAGCCGTACATGAGCCATACCCTTAGGGCGATGTACTTATCAGGTTATATTTTGCAGTTATTGACGTTCCCGCTTGTGCATTTTTACAAACATGACCCATCTGAGTATTTAACCAGTTACAAGTTCGAAGCTGAATAGTACAGTGTATGAATCAATTTCATTATTATGTATCATTCAACTTTGTTTTGGACTTATAAAACCGCATTGTTCGTCTTCATTTTGAAAATAGTGCAAGTGCTTGCTTACAGAAGAATAGCAATTTTGTGGTTGTCACTTTTTCTTTACAATAAAACATGGATATATGATCAAAATTCACTAGAGCCTTTTACAAAATATCGTTTTAATGCCAAAAATTAGGCGAGTGCCAATAGCCGAATAGCTACTGCCGTAAATCTTAGTAAGAGACATATGTTGACTTTACTGTCCTTTTTTTTTAAGTGTACAAAAAAAATAGAATTGCAGCAGGAGTATGAAAGACGTTAGGTAAACTTCACATGAAAGTGCCTGGGAATTTAAAAGAGTCCTGTTCTCCAGAATTAACAATGGCCAATCAGTTGAAGTTTATGTAATATGAAATGGTAAACTTTTGCAGATGAGTAATAAAGAAATAAAAAGCTGTGTAATCTTGAAGAAATTATGTTTTCCGGACTCTGATGATCAAAATTCAGGAACACCAAAGCCAAGTATACACTGAAGAAAGTCATCATCTTAACGAGAAACAGAAGGTCTTTAACACGAATATTGAGGATTAGCACAAAGTATATTTGACAGTTTTTTCCCACGGCAAACCAATCTTATTGTTATTGTTGGAAGGTGCCTTACTTCTTGGAATAGTTTCATGTGATTTGTTGCAACGTAACGATACGTGTGTATGGATCGGCTGTAAAAAAAAAAAAAAAAAAAAAAAAAAAGGAGAGGCTTATATTATAATACATCTGGTTTGACAGACAAAGTTTAAAGTAAGAGAAAATGGTGGGTACCTGAGTGTCACTAAATGATCAAAATAAATAAATAAAAAAAAAAACGCGACTGCAAATCTTAAACTATACAACATCATGGAAAATTACGCCAGGTTACAGCACTGTTAAAAGGCAAAAAAAAAAAAAAAAGAAAAACCTTTGACGCGTTAAACAATTGTTATTACATTCTTACTTTTATATTATTGGACAATTTTACCATCATTAACACTAGATTTACCCGCCAAGAAAAAAAATTTTTTTCGGGCATGCACAGATGCGTACATCATGAAACCCTGACACTTTTCCCCACATTTTCCCCATATTGGTCTCACTTCTCAAGTTAAAAACGGCAATAAAGGTACTTGAAGCTAAAGTAATGTGTGTCCTCTAAATAAAATATTAAGAGGAAATAAAGAGACTTTTTGTTTTAACGGAGTTAGCTCGGTGTGAAATTTTTTTGACCTTTTGCGATCTGACATACAACAAGTAATGTAATAGGAATTTTTTAAGGAGAAAAAGGTTGGTCGCTAATGGTTATTTTTAATAGAAAGAAGGTAGCTAAGAGAAAATAGAAAAATAACAATGAATGGGGGAAAAAAAAGCTCATAATCTTATCAGTTATATTACTCTATTCTGAAGGTAATACACGACTCCATCCTTTAAGGGCAAAACAAAATCGACGGGACAATCCGGACTAGTTTAAATTATTGAAGTCGAAAAAGACCCTTATTTTTCTTTAATAAATTTTTATATTTTTTTGACAGCATCATCATTTGTTTACCAGGCAACCAGTTTCTATAGATACCTAATTACTATGGTAGCCAAAATGCTATTGATTGTTACTTATTTGTCACGTATTCCACGCTTGTTTAATTAATATTACTACACTAAAATTGTTTTGCTTTTAGGGTGACTAAGTTTTTTTTTTCTTTTTGTTTAATTCCGTCATTACCCGCTTTTTTGTTAAGAGAGTAGGGTGAATAGAAACCCCGATTTAGTGTGCCCCCTCCTTTTTTTTAGTGTCGAAATAAAAAAAAAAACTTTTTCTTTTCTTCTTTTACAAACAAACAAACAAACAATGTTCAGATCATTACGTGCTGCTTCTTCTATTGCTCAACGCGCCTCATTGGTATGTGAGAATATCAAATAAATTAGCTATACAATCTAATAGAATTATGTGTAGGTTGCTCGCAAACCCGTTCAACAACAACAAAAGCGTTTCCTTAACATTCACGAATACCTTTCCGTCAAGCTTTTGAGAGAGTATGGTATCAATGCTCCTAAGGGTGAAGTCGCCAAGACCCCCGAAGAAGCTTTCGACATCGCAAAGAAGCTCGGTAAAACATCAAGTTTTCTTTTCTCGGCACTGGAATATTGCTCCTAATGATTTTTTGTTAATTAGGCTCTGATGACCTCGTTATCAAGGCTCAAGTCCTTGCTGGTGGTCGTGGTAAGGGTACTTTTGATAACGGTTATAAGGGTGGTGTTAAGACTTTTAGCACGTAAGTTGATTCATCATGGGAAAAAAAAAGATCAGTCACTCATTTTTTTTTTATAGACCTGAAGAAGCTAAAGCCCTCGCTGAAAACATGCTTGGTCACAAGTTAATCACTAAGCAAACTGGTGCTGAAGGTAAACCCTGTAACGCCGTTTATATCTGTGAACGTAAATACGCCCGTAACGAATATTACTTTGCCATCTTGTTGGATCGCAAGTCCGCTGGCCCTGTTATCGTTGCCTCCAACCAAGGTGGTGTTGATATCGAAGGTGTTGCCGCCACCAATCCCGAAGCCATTATCACTCTTCCCATTGATCCCAAGGTCGGTTTTACCAAGGACGCCGCTTTAGATCTTGCTAAGAAGATGGGTTTCACTCCTAAGGGTCAAGAACAAGCTGCTGATACCTTCTTGAACCTCTTCAAGCTCTTCAATGAAAAAGACGCCACACAAGTCGAAATCAACCCCTTATCTGAATCTAGCGATAACCAAGGTAAAATAACTTTTTATAAAATAATTTACAGATTGTTTATTGATTGCTTTTATTTTAGTTCTCTGTATGGATGCCAAGTTAAACTTTGACGATAACGCCAGCTTCAAGCAAAAGGAAGTTTTCGACATGCGTGATTTCACTCAAGAAGATTCTCGTGAAATTGCTGCTGCCAAGTTCAACTTGAACTATATTGGTTTGGACGGTAACATCGGTTGTTTAGGTAAGTTAGAGCTTGGTTGGAGGAGTGATAGGTCAATTCTAAATGTTTTGGTTTTTTTTTTAACAGTCAATGGTGCTGGTCTTGCCATGGCTACTATGGATATTATTCAACTTCACGGCGGTAAGCCTGCTAACTTCTTGGATGTTGGTGGTGCTGCCACTCCTGATGCTGTCAAGGCTGCTTTCGAGATCATCACATCTGACCCTAACGTTTCTTCTGCTTTCGTCAACATCTTTGGTGGTATTATGCGTTGTGATGTTATCGCTGAAGGTATTATTGCTGCCGCTAAGGATTTGGACCTTAAGATTCCCTTGATTGTCCGTCTTCGTGGTACCAAGGTCGATGAAGCCAAGAAGTTGATTTCTGAATCTGGTCTCCGTATCTTTGCCTCTGATGACTTAGATACTGCTGCCCAAAAGGCTGTCAAGTTCTCCAAGATTGTCACTTTAGCTAGAGAAGCTAACGTTGATGTTAAATTCGCCTAAATAGCCCCTTCCACATTTTGCTTACTTTAAACCACTAATATCCATTTCTATTTATGAAGAAAATTTTACTACATTTCCCTTTGATATATAGATTCATGTACTTTTAGAATATTTCATTGAGAAACAGAAGTTTCTGAGATATATAAAAGAAGAACAATAAACAATCTTTTAGAGAAAAAAAAATACATATATTATCATAAAAGTAATAGGGCTTTTGAACAATGAATCCAGAACCATATATTACCCAAGACCGTTGTTTCTTTTATTTTACATAAATGACTGTGACAGCGCTGGCTGTATACATTGCAGAGAGATTATCTTCGTATACAAAGTTACTATCTATTTATTTAAACCATGTTGGAGGGAATATGTATGAACACAAGTTATTTCTTTTTGAGTTGATCATCAGCAAATTTCACAGCATCTTGATCAGTTTCGGCGGCTTCGCGCATGATATCGAGAATTTGCTGTTTTCTTTGTTGGCTTTCTGCTTTTCTACTGTCGTATTCTCTTCTCAAAGCAGGATCAAGACGCTAAGAGATCATTAGTGGTTAATTTAACTATAATGCGGAAAGAATTACTTTTCTCATCGCTTCTTCATCAGGAACTGTGTACTTCATGAGGCCATAACCAGTTGCAAGAATACCAGTCATGTAAAGAAGCACTTTGATTTCGTTAGCCATTTTAAAATTAAGCAAAAAAGAAAAGGTAAAAACCGGGGTTCTCGTCATATTTTCATACTTTTCCACCTGCGAATGTTTTACAATGGCGCCCAAAAATTAGACCTGTCAAGCAATTGTTATGCTTTTTACGAAATCACTCTTAGCCTTATCTCAAACCAAAGAGCCTTTTGCTATTTACACTATTCGGTTTTGGACAAATTCATCTTGCTTTCAAGGCAAAAAAACAAACGATTAAATCGGTAATAACCATGAAGTACATTATTTTGCTCATTCTCGATAATATACAGCTAGCCTTACATACTACAGTGTTCAATAATATACACACGTGCCATACTATCATATTACCAATAACTGCAAATGTATAAGTTTGGATCGTCAATTTTGCGTTATACTCAAACTTACTCATAGCAGAGGTTTTTTGAACCTACACTCAATCTTTCTGACGTATCTTGACCACAATAATAAAAACGTTTTTCCCAAATCGTTTTAAACATGATGTTCAATATGAAGGGAACTACTTGAAAAGAGGTCTTTGTTCTCCTTTATAGTAAAACGTTATATTTCTTTTGAACGTAAGGTATATTTTGCAAAGTGAAGGTCAATACATGCCCTATTACTTGTTATCGTTCAGTGCCTGTTGTAGTTGATCAAGAGCTTTGTCTACTATTTTACTGTAATAGATGGTTTAATTCTAGTGATCTATTGATGTTTTCCCATCTTACATTTGTTTGGATAGCTCTTGTAATTGGGACAAATCCTTGTCTAATTCATCACAATGTGTAATCAAATTAATAGTCTTAGCTGTGCTTGTGTTGAGCTCTTCAGACCAGTTTTTCACTGCTAATTTATATACTTTCCCTGCTTCAGCTGTAGAAGACGACATCTACAAATAAGTGTTAGATTTAAAGTACTCGACAATCTTTCATTGTTACAAGATTGGCTTGTTGTTGAATTCTTTCTATTTGTTCTATGAATTCCTTATATAATTCCATTGACTTCATTTCCAAAGTTTGTAAAACCTCTAGATCAATCGTCAGTTGATTGTTGTTTTCTGACATTATCAAGCTAAGAGAAAATCCGCGCAGCAATCAGTATCTTTGCTAAAATACAACCGGACTTTATTATGCTGTAATCACTCTTCTTTTCTTTCGATTCATTGAGTTGCAGCTATCATTTTAAGAACTTCCTGCTTTTATTGAAGCATAGATAGGCCTTCTTCAACGTACTGGGCCCAATTGACAAGCTTTGGTTAGCTTGCAGCTTCTAGAAAAAGTCAACTAATGTGATAATAGATACAAAACAGAATTTTCTGTATATCTATTGTGAACAAAATTTATTCAGTTGTATATATCCAGCATTTACGCTTGTTAAGTTTAGCATGAATCACTCTTTGAAAAAAAGAAACTATACCGATTTGCTTAGGCATTATATTTACCTTTTTATGCTTACTAAAAGGTATGGAAGGTAGAACAATTAACATTTGCTATTTTTTGCTTCAACAGCTTAAGCATGTGCTTATAAAAATGTGTCTCGCGTTCCATTTTTATTTTTAGGTAAGACCAATTACTACAGATACAGTAACGTGGAATTACCACGCAAATGGTCCATCTTTTGAAATAGCACATGCATACGCCCGAAAATGTGCATGTTGTTTAGCGAAAGAATGTAAAATGGCCTCAATTCAAGTGGAGTTACATAGTTTAAGAGGAGTAAACAATTTTACAGCAGTAAAAAAAAAAGGAACTCAGTTCCTGATGTTTTATTTTAGTTAATTTCTTTGTCAAAAAGAAGTAATGAACATATCAAATGTGTAAGCATCTATCTATAAGAAAAAAGATCAACTTTTCTTCTAAATTCTTTCACAGAAAGAAAAAGGAATTTAATTGGCATAGCTCCAGGAGATAGGGACTCTGCCAGCAGAGAGATCAGCAATCTTTTCGAAAGCAGCGGGTGAAAGATCAAGTGCACCTGAAGCACAGCCAGGACAGGTATCTACAACCTTGACGGTAACAGAGCCTTTGGGACCTTTGACCTTAATTGTGCGGCCGCAGTTGGGGTTGTGATTTGAATTGGCACCGTTTGCCATTTGAATGTGGTTGACAGCAACAATCATATCAGAATCAGAATTAGTCCAACCACAAGAACCTAAGCCAGGTTGGTAATAGGTACCATCGCCAGAATAACTACCAGAAGAGCCAGATGAGCTTTGAGCAGCAGCCTTAGTCACGGGAGTTTTCTTTGTTGAAGTAGACTTCTTGGTGGTAGTAATTGATTTACGATAGTTGTTGTAGCTAGATTTCTTTGAATATCTGTTGCTTCCCTTTCTTCTTCTTGTGGTAGTAGTGGTAGATTCAGCATAAACGAAGCAGGTGAATGCAAATACAAGCGTGATGAAAAGAATGAAACGAGTAGAGTACATTGTTAATTGTGATATTTACAAATTGAATTGAATTAAATTTTTGTGTCAAAATCAAAGCTCTTTATATATCCTTTTTTTAAATTATTTATTACCTATTTTTATCAACACCCGATCCTTTGAAAGATGTCTTGTACCTCAGAAAAAAAGCTGACTTTCAAAGATGAAAACAGGAAAGATGAAGAAGCAGGGACCTTCTGGTTTCATTGTAATAAAAAAAGGATTCTGGATTGTTTATTTTTAATTGTTGTTGTGTAATACTCTGCCTATCAAGTAATAATCGTCCCTAATTGATTGTGCCCACTTTTTACATAGAACTATTGCCAATTTGACAATGTAGTATAGTATAAAAAGGCCAATTGAGCAAGGATAAACAAGCTGTAACGCACGAATTTGCTTTTCTTTATCGACTATTTAATGATATGGTTAAGTACTTTTCCTTTTTTTTTTTTCTCTATTTTTCTTTTACCTATTTCTCTTACAAGAAAGAAAGGTAGAAAATTAGCTGTCATAGTAATTAAAACAATTGGACCAATCAACTCCTTGATTTCCCTTTTTATTTTAAAACCTTGGATACCATTGCCTAGCAACTATAATAATGGAAAGAATGTTATTTAGATAATTAAGAAAAGTTGTGTATCGTTCTATGAATATTTCGCCTACTCTAGAAAAAGCCTGTTTTAGACTGGTTTGACTTGGTAATAATGTTTGAAATAGATAGAAACAAACGATTCCATTAATCCAAAGTTGGAAAAAATGGATATTAGGTGCTTGAGTTGATTGTCGACATGGTATAATTACATAAAATTCAAATAAAAAGCCAAATAAAATGGGTATAATAGCACCGAAGCACAGTATGATAATAACTAGATTGAACGTCTATTGTTATTAAAGCTTAGTGTACCGCATTCAACATTTAGAGATTGTTATGTTACATACCCAATTTAAAATATGCTTGACTTGGTTACTTTTCATTTGTTTGATCAGTATACAGATTGATAGTAGGACACTTAATCCAATAAAGTAAGAGTAAACGTCATGAATTCTTTTTTCCGTATATCTCGATAATATGAATCTGCCAATTGAAAGGGGTCCGACAAATAGATAACACAGTAAGGCACTCCAAAATATCCACATAAACAAGCAAAATAACATGATTCTAATCTGAAAATAAGGCGGTATGTATATCACCTGTTCGTCTTCATCATCTTGTTGTACTAATTCAATATTCTTTGGTAAAAATGTAAACAATCTCGCTAGTTGAAATCCATTAGGTGCCTGCTGCTCTGGTATCTTGATTTTGGTCCAGACCCCCTCCTCTTCTGCGCTCGGCCTTATCCCTAATAAAAAGGAAGTCAACCGGAACCGGTGACACAGCCAATTGATCCATTCCACTATTAAATTACGCAAAACTTGCTTTGGCTGAACGTATTCAATTGAATAAGGTATCACAAACATAACAATAAGCAAATCAATAGGCAATGTCGTGAAAGGTTGACTAATGTCAATTCAATTAGTTTTTTTTTTTTTGAGCAGTTAAAGTATAGTTGCTCCAGCAATTACCTGTAACTCCATTTCAATGGAAAAATGTCTTTGAATAGTATTCCGGTCATAAAAATTAAGCCACCGATTCCAAACTCAATCACAAATCCACAAAGTAACGAACTAGCCACCGTTTTTTGTAATTGGGAAGCCACAGATCTTTCTACCAATTCTTTCAAGGGATCATGGTCTTCATTGTTCGGGTCCCTCATAAACCATAATACACCAGGTCGAACATTGTCTCTACAAAAGGAAACCATTGACGTCAAGATAAAAATACATGTTGTTCCAAGTATCCAATGAATGAAAATAGAACTCAGTACGTTCTCTTTTAAAAACAGCATTCGTTTGTGAATGGCTATTAAATGCCCTTCCCCGCTAGTCTCGTAGAACATACTGAGTGCTACGAGGTCTAATAACAGACCACATCCTATTGGAAAGAAAACGACCTCGATCCAAATAAACAGCGACACCTTCAAAAACAGCCCCAGTTGTCGAATGATTTTGCGCGCTGTACGACCAATTCTGGCACAGATAGGCTGGCTCCTTGCCAAATACAATGAGCCTCCGATCACCAGCAGTATGTACCCTGTTGTGATACAAACAACACGATCAATCACGCGGCGCCCCGTAGGGACATCATGATAGGCCTGAAATGCCAAAGATATGATAAGACGCCACACCGACAGCACTTGCTTCCATAAAGGCACAGGATAATACGTCATAGGAGTCTCAGCTAAAGCATTGAAGTGAAAAAAACCTCGCAAAAGTTTCACCACAACATCAGGACCCTTCATCCTGTCGTACAAGCGCAAATACCTATTGACGACGTAATCTGTGACTAAATTAATCATTTCATATAAATCCTGACAAACAAAGGTGACACATCGCCAAGGTTGTATCTATATTACAATGCACGAAAAAGAAGTGAGTTGTACACGCGAAGATTCATATGTTAATGCTGAAGCTTACGGCTATGAACAGTGCACCTACGATATATGGTATCCAAACGCCACCACCCAGCAAAAGAAACATCAAAAGAGACATTAATGCTGAATTTTGAAATAATATGTATAAACTGCCCTTGATACCAATAGCTTCCAAAATGCCAGTTATGTCTTCAGCCCCCCCTCGCATCTCATTTTCTTGCTGTAACAGTCCATCAACCGCTGGCTGATTTTGAATCTCTTCTTGGCCACGCTGTTGTATTATTTCCACATGTGCTTCTTCCTGGACATGATGGGGGTAACCACTACCATCATCAAAAACACTGCCGTTATCAATAGGCAATGAGTCAACCAATGTTTCCTTTAAAGTTTTTCCATCAACATGTAAATCGGTATCTGACTTCCACATCGCTTCTAAATTTTCATAGTCCTCGCTTTCCAATAAGGAGCGGCTATATGCCCTTTTTCGTCTACGTCTTGATCCACTTGATAATTCTCCCACTACATCTAATCGTTGGATATTTTGTGTGCGTAATAGGTGATCCTCTCGAGTGTTTTGTGCCTGGCTTGATTGAGCTGATTGGCTGCCAAGGACTGTATTGTCAATGCGGTCTATCTGAGTGGGCTGTATTTCAATAGCCGGTTCCTCCTGTACTAATTCTTGCTCCAAATCATTATCATGCAATTCGTCAGGGACATTTTGAAGTATCCATTCCCTTAATAGAAATCCAGCTACAACAGTTAATGTAAAAATAAATGCTATCAACCAGCCTTCAAGGCAATCACAAAGTATATTTTTCAACAAACTCGTCACGGGAATCTTCTTTTCATTATTCAGGTAAAAATTTAGTTTAGGTGTGTGTAAAATCCATGTATTCAAGTAATAAAATAGAGTGTTTGCATTCCAAAAATAAAAGCGCCACATCCATACAGTAATGAAAGGCACAACCCCTAGCCATACGAATCCCACAAGACATACTCTCAATGCCCATTTCAAAACAATATAACTTTTATCTTTGAGGTGACGTACGAGAATACTCGTGGGCAAAGTCGAAGGCATACCGTCTTTGTAAATAGGAGTGAATTTATAGTAGTGATTGCATAGCTCACAGTATCTATATGAAACAGTAAACGTGATGTTTACAAGAAATTTAAGTTGGGAATTACGCTTTGTTGCTATGAGATAGCCAATTCATTAGACTGCATGAGTGGTAGTACAAAAAGTTAATTCATGGAAAACTTAAAATGCTGCCATATAATTACCAGTCTTGATGAACATAACGTATGCTTCCAGAGCATTTGCACGGATGAAATAAAGGCTCTTTGGTTGTTGCTTCCCCCCGGCATACTCGACAGGCTTCCTCTTCTGTTACATAGAATTAAAACGTCAAAAATTAAAACCAACAAATAAAAGGAATTCTCGAAACATGCCAGATGTACCTTCTTCCATTATTGTAAGTCAATTCAGTAAATCACACTTTAATGTCCAACAATGCGAGTTGATTCAAAGCTTTGAGTGAAGAAAAAAAACGAGTGTTGCTTTATTCCATTTTTTCATGTTTAGAAGAAATGACTTCAATGACCGAATGTGTTCTGTGGCCGTCACACCAATCATTCTTTAGGAATACACCCAATTTTTGGCTAAATGCCCAACTTATATTCAAAGGTCATCAGAATACGATTAAAAGAGCACTTTCTTCGAAACTGACGTACAAATAAGCACATAGCGTCATAAATTCGCTGTATAGCCCTGGCCAGGCGTGGGTGAATTTGAAGACTTTCCCCTTCATTTTCCTTTATTTGACTTTCTCCAAGTAAAACCCTTTTCTTCTGCAAAGAATAAACATTTGGTGGCGATAGATAAAGATATAGCCGTCATAGGTAGCATTTCAATCTTCAAAAGAGCTTTTTTGAATTTTGAAAGATTGTGCCCTGTTATTTTTCAGCGTAAAAAATATAAACCCACGCTCGCCATTTATGCTTTTGACAAAGAATGTTGCTTTTTTGACATCTGTTTTTTGGGTGAGTACGCAGCGGCGCGCTGGTTTTTTTAAGCTTCTCGCACATCCATGTTATCGGTAAAAAGACCTAATATCCTACTACTATTTATAACACTTCTATTATTGTTATGAAAATTCAAGTAGTTAGTTACATGAAGAAAGGAAATGAAATGGAAAAGGCAACCCCTCCATAAGTATCACATTATGTATACTATCATGTGATTGGTATACACTTGAATTCAATCATATCGTTTTTCTCTTGCATTTCATATGGTTTTCAATTACTCCAGGCAGTGTATCGCTGCAATGTGTAATACATATTCCTCAACAAAATGAAACTTCAGTTCCTGAATTTTCATTCATGGATAGTGTCCGGGAGAGCGGACTAAGATTCACCCACATGAAGGCCAAAAATGATTAGCAGACATACTCTTTTACGAGAAATAAGGTGCATTCAAGCGACGAAGCGCACCGTACCATAATGAAGGTCCCGTATAAACTAATGCCTCTGACACTATCTGAATTTAAATTGAAAACGCTGTAAGTGTCGCTACTCAAGTAAGCATATCAATTCTAATTCAAGCTGTTTCAAGTACTCTACTGAATGACCATCACCCGTCTAAATATTATAGATATACCACCAAATGGCCCATGAAAATGACTTTTTCATAATTTTATTCAAAGAGACAAAAACGGGTGATTAAGAGTTGTGTTAAATACGAATATGCGCGCAATTGCAACGTCAGTAGGACACATGTTAGATGTATGATGAACGAACAGGACCCTCGAGTCAAGTGACCACAATAAAAGGGTTATTATATAAGCCTTAAAGATCAAGAAAAATCTCAGTAACAAAAAAACAAACAACAAACAAACAAACCAAATGGACTTTTGTAACTTCTTTTTACTGATTAAACCAAAAAGAAATGCTTATACTACTATTAGCATTTTCGTTCAGAAAAAAAAAAAAAAAAAAAAAAAAAAAACAGCGACATGCATTTACTATACCAAGTGGGCGTTCCTTTTAATGATATTTGACAAAGTTCTATGACACAATTACTTCCTCAAACGTGCCTCTATGATTGGCGGATCCTTATCGACAAGCCGAGCAAACGAGAAACATTTAAAATGATCATTTTTATTTTCTTATTGTTTGTCTTTTTCTTTCTCCTCTATACTGTTACAAAAATGAGATTAATTATAAGAGAAGATTATGATGAAGTGTCTGATTTCGTAGGTAACGTTAGCTAAATGTATGTATAAACTTATGTATTTGAAACTTATACCAAGGATTTATTTAGCCAACTATATTAAAGAAAGAATCAAACAGTTCGCACCAACTGCTGATAAGCCTTTTGTTCTCGGACTGCCCACTGGATCGTCACCTGTTGGAGTCTATAAGCGTTTAGTTGAAATGTTTAAATCAGGTGAAGTAAGTTTTAAGCATGTTGTCACATTTAACATGGACGAATATGTCGGTTTACCTCGTGATCACCCTGAGTCCTACCATTCTTTTATGTGGAAAAATCTGTTCATGCACGTTGACATACAACCAGAAAATGTTCATATTTTAGACGGTAATGCTTCTGATTTAGACGAAGAGTGCAAGAGGTTTGAAGCTGAAATTACTCGGATTGGAGGAATTGAGCTCTTCTTGGGCGGTATCGGTCCTGACGGTCATATAGCATTCAATGAGCCTGGGTCTTCATTAACCTCCCGAACTCGCGTAAAGACTTTAGCTTATGAAACAATTATCGCAAATGCCAGATTCTTTGAAGGCGATATCTCTAAGGTTCCTAAACTCGCTTTGACTGTTGGTGTAGCGTAAGTAGGCACTACTCTTATTTGTTTTTGCTGATGAAACTTATTTCTCCAAACAAACAAAAAGAACTGTGATGGATGCTCGGGAAGTTGTGGTATTAATTACAGGAGCTCATAAGGTACGTTATGAAGTAAAAAAGAGGTGTATAATTTAGCCAATGTGAGGTAGGCTATTGCTTTAGCTAAATGTATTGAAGAAGGTGTGAATCATATGTGGACTGTCTCAGCTATTCAAATGCACCCTAAAGGCCTAATTGTATGTGACGAAGATGCAACTTTAGAGCTACATGTTAAGGTAACAGCACTTACTCTTCTTTTCTGGACGGTATACGTCGTAACATTTATTTTGCTAGACCGTCAAATATTTCAAGTCTATTGAGCACGTCCACCACTCTTTAATTGGCTCGGAAAACCTTTCGCTCCAAGGCGGTGTGAAACAATTAAAAAACGTATTAGCTTCTGCAAATAGTAGACCTTCTACACCAATGGAATAAATACCATGTATCTATAACTCAAAAGATCAGTTAATGTTACTAATGGGAATACTTCTTTTTCTGCTCAAATTTAGCAAGAAATCACCCAAAACTACAAATAACTTTGTTCAATAAAAAGAAATACACAGTTGTTATAAACCGCCACTAGAGAAGTTTTTTTTTCTTTAGTCATTGTACGGGTATTTTATTGTTCGCCCAAATTGTAAGGGCATATAGCAGCCTAGTGCTGCGAGCCTTAATTCGGAGAACACCGCTTTTATGAGCCTAAGAGGGTTTCGTTTTAATTATATATTTATTGATCATCCAGAACTAAATACATTACCACAGATCTGTGCAACAATGGCCTTCTTTTCTTTTGCTTCTTCAAAGTCGAAATTACATTTTTTCAATCAAATTGTTTAAAATTGATTTCCCTCTATTTAAGTCTTTAGCGCCATTTTTTTCTTGTCAAGCCTGGCCCGTTCCCATTCTTCTTGAACTCTATGTTAGAAATATCGTAAATTTTCTTAATGAATTCAAGGCACAGGTGGAGATCTACTTTGAATATGTCATCTTTCGTATCTCCCCTGCTTTGATAATAGTAAAATAAAGTTAATATCAAATAGACGAAGATGATAACTAGTAGGTTTATACAAATGTCTTACCAAACCAGATCAATAATTGCACTTTTAAAGAGAGTTCAAATATACGTGGCCAAAGTTTCATGATAAGTTTCCACTTTGAAGGCTAAGACTTGGTGCACGTCAAATCCGCACGCCGAAATAGAGTAAAGCTCCGCGCACCATGGTGGTGCACCAAGGTTCTCAATAGACTGACATCAAGTTCCCATAAAATGTATACAATAAGAGTAAAAGAAAAATAGTAACCATAGTAACTTTCTTATTTAATAAATAAGTATTGATAGGAATTGTTGTCAAATTGCGGTCTTTGTTGTGTTTCTTTGTTCTATGACAGCTGATTTATTATGGTGAGAAATAGGGCTCATTGTCTCGAGAACAACTCAATATACCACACAAAGGAAGCATTTATTGTTCAGTAAATATTCAACAGAAAACCGCGTGTAATGAACGTGTGCATTTAGCAAAATCTTGATGCGCTACCATGGCGCGCGGAGTTTACTCTATTTTGACGTGCGGATTTGACGCGCACCAAGTCTTAGCCACTCTGAAGAGTTACCCCACTTCACCAAAAGATCATTTCCACCACAGCAAAAAACGAGTCACAAAGCCAGAGACGCTTGACAAAGTTAAAAAAAAAAATTTCAAGCCCCTTTACGTAATTTTCTTATTCAGAATAAAGTTTCTAAGAATATGATATGAGAAAAATTTCTAAAGAGGCATTGATGTCATTAAGTGCAAGAACTAGAATACATTTAAGAAAATATGTATTTTATTAGTGCGTTCAAACTTGAAAGAAGAGTGTATCCACCACAACAAAAAGAACTTTTTGATTGGACAGAAAAAAAGTCCGATTTCTATTTTAAGAAATCTTAAATTTCAAACTTAAATCACTACTGTAAAGTCACATGTTTTATATTTTGGGCATTTTTTTTTTTTTTCGAAAGTTTTATTTTATTTCAGCATTGCTAATATGGAGGCAGCATCGCATTACGAAGATGGTGGACATAACGGAGGAGGTCATATGGGGGGTGGGAACCGCCGTCAAATGGGCGGAAACGTTCCTTTCTCCAAAATGGTCTTTGATGGTAAACGAATGAGAAAGGCCATTCAAAGAAGAACCGTTGACTACAATCATAGTGTGGCAAGGTGGATGCAGGTTAGCAAATCAATCAGTATTTTAATAAAACATTGTCAAATAAAACAAGAACACTTTTTTAATGCTTTCTTTCTTTTTCTTTTTGTTTTTGCATGTTTTATCTCTTGCTATGTAAATATTAGGAGCGAGTATGGATTCGAGATCGCAGAGATACGCGTCATTTACGACCAGATCCGAATTTTATTGTCGATGTAAGTATAACTTCTTAAGCAGTACAAGGTGTATTAACTTTGCAATCCCTTTAGATGTTACCACCAGTAGCATACCTCGACAACCCTATTAATGCAGTAACTACAAAGTTTATACACACTTCGACAAACAAAATAAGATTTCCTGTTAATGTTGTCAGGGTAATTATCAGAAAGAAAATAACCTATACTCTATGTTATTTACCAAACGGTTTAGTGGACACCAGAAGGACGTCGTTTAATCACTGGTAGCTCGAGTGGTGAATTTACCTTGTGGAATGGTCTTACCTTCAACTTTGAAACTATTTTACAAGCTCATGATTCAGCTGTACGTGCTATGAACTGGTCTCATAATGATAATTGGATGGTCACAGGTGACCATAGTGGTATTATCAAATACTGGCAATCCAATATGAGCAATTTAAAAATGTTCCAAGGTCATAAAGAGGCTATTCGTGATTTAACATTTGCACCTTCTGATACCCGTTTTGCAACCTGCTCAGACGATTCTCTTATTAAAATTTGGGATTTTAATACTGGCACTGAAGAGAAGCAACTAACAGGACACGGCTGGGATGTTAAATGTGTAGATTGGCACCCATACAAAGCTTTATTAGCATCTGGTAGTAAGGATAATCTTATCAAGCTATGGGACCCAAAGACAGGAAAAAATATTACCACAATGTAAGTCTAAAAAGCACACGTAATAATAATAATAAACTGAACTATTTGTATAGCCACGGTCATAAAAATACAGTCCTTGCTTTACAATGGAACCAGAATGGCAATTGGCTTGTAACTGCCGGTCGAGATCAGTTAGTTAAAATCTTTGACATTCGAACCATGAAAGAACTACAGGTTTTCAGAGGACACAAAAAGGAAATCTGCTGTAAGTGATTACTATAATGTTTTATCATATGTAAACTTATATCTTTTACTATTTTAAGCTGCTAAATGGCACCCTCAGCATGAAAGGCTACTTGCAACAGGCGGTTCAGATGGCGCACTTATGTTCTGGATGACGGGACAAGATAAACCAGTTGGCGAACAAGAAACAGCACATGAATCAAACATTTGGTCTTTAGACTGGCATCCTGTTGGACATATTCTGGTGAGTGGTTCTAACGATCACACAACTCGCTTCTGGACCCGCCCTAGACCTGGCGAGCTTACATCTGATAAGTTCGATTCTAGCCAACATCATGAAGAAGAATCAACAACTGTCAAGGAGGACTATAAAAAACCACAGTTTGTAGAACCCCCACCGTTTAGACCTCATAATACACAAACAGCACATAACAAGATGGAGCCACCACCATTTAGACCAGCTAATGTTCAACGCCCATCAATGATGGATAATGGCCCCCCTCCTTTCCGTCCAAACAATCAACCACAATTTAACGAAGCCCCTCCTTTCAGGCCTCCTCAACAACCAATGAATAATTTCCCCCCACATATGCAGCAACAGCATTTTGATGGCTCATTTAGACCACCCAATATGAACCGTGGTCAACAGCGACAATTCAGCAATAACAGAGGGGGAGGAGGTATGTCTCAGCAGCAGAATTATCGACCACAAGGCTATCGTCCCCCTCCTCCTTTTGGTGGTGGTCAAAATCAACAACAGCATCAACAATACCAACATCAACAGCAATATCCAAACAAGAAGCCAAGAAGATGGAATTAAACGAATAGAACAGTATTATATCTACTACTTTTAATAAACAGATTTTGTACATAACATCTAAGTCTTCTTGTATTCATAAAAGTGTGGGGCTAATTCAGCCAACCACTCAGGCTCAATCACAGTCAAATCCCTCATATAAGCTTGTGTAGTTTCTACCACTTCTTGAAATACAACACATTTGGGTGTTCGGTTGAATAAAACAGAATTGGGGTGTATTTGTAGTAGCACACCATCCCGAATAGTTCTGAATCTACCACTACCATCAGGCTCAGCAATGGCAGCTTGTGAAAAATACCCGCTTGCAATACACTTGCGTACATCCCTGCTTGCTGCTAAGCGACCTTCTTCCGTCTTGGGATATTTCGCAGTTGCACTAACCATCGGAATATCAAATCGCTTCAGGTACTTCATTAATTGTAGTCGGATTGACATGGCTCTTGATAACGCCTTAAAATTTAAAAATCGATCATGACACCACTTTCCTGACTTGTTTCCTTTGTTAATGAAAGCATTGTACACGTTGATTAGCGATAAAGTATCGCCTTCTTCCACCCAAAATTTGCGTCTGGCCTCATTTATTATTTCACGAGGTACTTTGGTTGGCTGTATAAAAATATTTTGTACAGATACCATAGCTGCAATAGTTACAATTTCATGGCTACATCCAAACTCTTTGGAAGCTAGTAATATTTTACCAAGCATAGGATTAACTGGAAATTCTGCAAGTTGCACACCTAATGGAATAGTAAGTCGGCCAACATCATCTAACGCTTTCAAGGAATATAATAATTCGAGTGCCCTAGTCATCAGCTCAGCCGGTGGTGGTGTGATAAAGTCAAATCTCAACACATTATCAATGCCTAGCGCCTTGAGCTGTAGGATGACAGGAGCTAGGTTAGTCCTAAAGAATGATTTAGAAATTGCCCCTTTTTTTTTTTTTTTTTAATATCCCTTGTTATACCTTTGAATTTCGGGTATACTTGTATCGCGTAATGAATTATATGTTTCTTCTGTGTATAATCTAAATGTTTTTCCTGGCTTGACACGACCAGCTCTACCGGCTCGTTGCAAGGCAGAAGCCTTAGAGACAGGCGTGACAACAAGCGCTTCCATTCCTGTTTTTGGATTATAGGCACGAACCTAAAGCAGAAAGTATAAGTCTCCAATACTTGTAGCAACTAGATAATACTTACCTTAACAAATCCCGCATCTATCACGTACACAACGCCTTCTAATGTTACTGAAGCTTCAGCGATATTAGTCGAAACTATGACTTTTCTAGAATATTTAGGTGTGGGTTCAAACACCTGTGATTGCTCTTCAACAGTAAGTCCGGCATAGAGTGGAAGAGGCATAATATCTAAACTGTTTTTCGGCAAACTGTTGAATAAAAGTAGTCAGTATCAAAATCTATTACAATAACATGTCGTATTACGTTTTTCCTCGCTCATAAATTTCAGAAACAACAGTATCAATTTCTTCCCTGCCTGTTAAGAATACTAGTATATCGCCTGCAGGCTCTTTTGTGTGTATGTCAAATACAGTTTGAATACATTGCTCGACGTAATTAATTATAGGCTTCTCCAAATATAAAATATCAACAGGAAACATTCTTCCTTCTAAAGAAATCTTGGCTGCAGTATGTTTAGTGGGATCTTTTGTGGGATTCGAATTAAAGAACTTAAAGAACTGTTCAGCATCCATTGTTGCAGAAGAAATAATCACTTTAAGCTCTGGCCTCTTCTTCATAATCCTATAATTTAGAGTTGAGTACATTTATATGCCTTTTTTTGTGTTATCATACTTTCTTAGTACACCTATGAGAATGTCC
The DNA here is from genome assembly GCA_000697295.1 of Mucor indicus B7402. NCBI lineage: Eukaryota > Fungi > Mucoromycota > Mucoromycetes > Mucorales > Mucoraceae > Mucor > Mucor indicus. Next base: position 89,479 of record JNEK01003076.1, read on the forward strand.
GTATACAAACTTCTTTCATGGGCTTCATCAATCATGACAACGCTGTACTTTGTCAACAAAGGGTCGATCATGGTCTCACGAAACAACATACCGTCGGTCATGTACTTGATTCTAGTACGATCGCTAGTTTGATCGTCAAATCGGATGAGGTACCCAACCTCATTTCCAACAGTGCAGTTCATTTCTTCAGCAACACGTTGAGCAACGGATGTCGCAGCGATTCGTCTTGGCTGAAAAGTAATTAGTTTTAGTTATTTTTTGAGCAATTGTGACATTCTAAATTACCTGCGTACAAGCAATCTGCTTTCCATTAGCTGCCCAGCCAGCTTCCATTAAATATTGAGGGATTTCTATTTAATGATTAGTGGTAAGTTCGAAACAAGGTAACTATTTTATTGAACTTACGTGTTGTTTTACCACTGCCAGTTTGGCCAACGACAATAGTGGTTTGGTAATTTTCAATTAAATATAAAAGCTCTCTTCTTAACTTAAAAACAGGCAAGCGCTCTCGTTGTTGTTGTATAGTCAAATGACGATATTGTTTTTCTGCGTGAATAAGTACAGCCTCGTCAGTTTCATTCTCTGTGTCTCTGTCCAAATTGCTGCCTAAATCTCGCCCAAATTAGTATTTCCTAGCTATGTCAAAGTTAATTTTTTAAAGGTCATCACCTGGAGCAACTGTTCCTGGTTTCCAGAATGACATTCTTCAGGATTGTTTTTGAAAAAAAAAAAAAAAAAAAATGCAAAAAAAAACCTTAATTCGTAAATGTATGCTGTGACTTTCTACATGAGTATTTCTTCCATCGTTGACTAGGCTGGTCTTATGTATTGCTTTTTAGACAGATAAAAAGCAATGCGCTTTAAAAGAGAACGAAATATGTCGTATGTATAGCACAGTGGCGTGGAAAACGCTGGTGAAAAACTTGTAGGGCTAGAGACAAGTTGTACATAGACAAATACTCCAAACGCTAAGGAATGATCAAGGTATATTAAGCTTCACAGGTACCTTCGAGAAAGGTGGTGTTAGGATTTCCTCTGGATAATTGGTATACATAGTTACTAGTTACCAAAACCAACATACGCGCGAGAGGAAAAGTAAGCAATCGAGCCATTTCTACTGGCTCGCTATACTCACGTCACATTTATTATCGCCTTATCGTAGGAGAACTTCAGAATCTTCAACATCTCAATGCGACTATATATCCAAAATAGTGCTTGTTTATGACGAAGAGACTTCAAAGAAGATAAAAACATAAACAGCACCTAGATATGATAGCACACCGACTTTATCCAAATGAAGAACACAAGGAGTTGAAAGCGGTCTAAGAAAATACAATCACACTTTGAACGATAGGAGCAGTAATATCAAACGTTTTGAAAGCGTCAAAAGAATGACACCTAAATGAGAGCATGTTACACGCGTTTTTAAACTAAAAACCCATTTCGTGGACATTTTTTAGATAACTGTTGTGAGATTTGTAATCTGTAAAAAAAAAAAAAAAAAAAAAAAGTTTGTGAATGAGAACAGTGAGAAAAACACCGTGAACCACTCTAATGTGCTTCATTAGGATGTCTCCTCTTATGGTTATGTTATCTCTTTAATTATTCAGTATCGCTGTTATTTTTCTTATCACCTTTCCCTATCTTTATCGTATCCTTATTCTTCTTGAGTCGGTGTGATCAAATGTCATAGTTTTCCAAGTATTTAAAAGAGTCGTGTTTTTTCTCTCTACTATACTTATCAATTTAAAATGGGAGAAAAGGAAACAGATGTTACTTCTTTAGATTCAAAATACTCAAAGGAAGAAGTAGCGCATCAAGAACAAGCTCCTTTTGTTTATTCTGATGCTGAAAAGAAGCTGGTCAGAAAAATGAATTGGAGGTTTGCACCATTTCTTCTTGTCATTTTATTCCTGCAGGTAAAACATAACGCATTACATACAAAAAAAATTCGCCAGCTTGCTAATAATTTACCTATATATAATAAGTTTCTTGACAAACAAACATTATCTCTTGTCAGTATCATGGATGGCTTTTTTCACGACACTCATATTAATCAAGACCAATATGGCTGGATCAGTTCCTTCTTCTATTTGGGTTACCTTTTAATGCAGCTCCCAAACAACTATGCACTTCAAAAACTACCTATTGCAAAATACCTCGGTACCATGATGTTTCTATGGGGTATCTCACTGCTTTGTATGGCTTTTGCTACCAGCTTTGGTCACCTTGTTGGTCTCAGATTGCTTCTCGGTTTCTTTGAAGCTGTAACGTACCCAGTTATCTTTTTGCTTATTGCCACATTCTACAGAAGATCAGAGCAAGTCTTCTTTTTTGGTCTTATGTTCATTGGTAACAGTATTGCCAGTATGATCAGCGGCTTTATTGGTGTTGGTATTACGCAGATTCCAGTGAAAAACGGGATTGTCCCTTGGCAGTGGGCATTTATCATTTATGGTTCCGTCACCTTGTTTCTTAGCATTGTTTATTTCTTTTTCTTGCCTGATACACCAAATTCTCGCTGGTTTAGCTTGAATGAAGAAGAAAAGTTGATTGTCGAACAACGCGGCAGAGATAACGCTGTCGTGCCTAACATGGAAATCAAATACAGTCAAATTTGGGAATCTTTGACAGAACCAAGATTTTACTGCTATTGTCTTATATCTTTATTTAACAACTTTCAAAACGGTGCCTTAACCACTTTTAGTGGCATTATTACAACTGAAATGGGCTTCTCATCCACAAATGCTATGCTACTGAGTACACCAACCGGTGCTGCTGTTATTATTTTGATTCTCTTCAACTCTTATATGAGCAAGAAATACAACGAAATCATTTATCTTGCTCTCTTTGATATAATTATCTCAACTATTGGTTTGACCTGCTTAGCTGCTATCCCTGGAGGTGGCGTTAAATTGATCGGCCTTTATCTTTCTTCCGCTTGTACACCTGCTTATACTTTATTACAATCTTCCATCTCCAGCAACGTATCTGGTTACACAAAAAAGATCTTTTACACAAGTGGCAACTTAGTCTTTTATACTTTTGGCAACTTTGTTGGTCCTCTTTTACTTCGTGCTAAGGATAAGCCTCGCTATTTGCCTGCTATGGGTGTGTACATTGCTGGTAATGTAATTAGCTTTTTGTTATTTGCTTACATTCGCTGGACATATGTTAGAACTAACAAGAAACGCAATTTGAACAAAGACACCAACATTGTTGCTCTTCCTGACGAAATTGAAGACATGACAGACGTACAGAATGAAAACTTTGTGTATCGCCCCTAAATATTTTTTTTTTTTTTGCTTTGTCCCACTTGTATACTATGTACCACTTTAAATAAAACTAAATAATCATATTAAACAGCACTATGTATCTTTAATGTAATGAGAATCTAGTGAGATTACACTCGTTTAAATATAGATATAAATTAAAGAAGGATATAATCCTTAGATCATTCCAAAACCTTCAGCGTTGCTGATACTTGTTAATAATCGTTCTCTTAGCTTTTCCTTGCTACTATACTCGCATAACAAAAGAACATTATAACACGTATGTGATGTTGGCAGTCTATGCTATGAAAGTGAGTACTCGTGCAAATCAATCTAGTAAATGCTTTTACCTATCTGAATCTCCACCGTTTTTAGCAATAACAAATTGTAGTTTGCTTAATCCTCCAATCGGTGCCTGCCGAGGGGAAACAGAAGCTCAGTCATTGATATCGAATCTTTAGAAAAACTTCGAACTTACCCGGTCTGATCCTGTGGCAAAAAACAACAGCTTTTTCTTTTCTTCATATGTAAATGAGTGAACAATTTCCCAGAAATACTTGATGATATCGGAATCTTTTGTCCAACCTCCATCATATACGGTTGAACTTTCTAACGCTGTAAAATCCAAATCCGAACTTCCACAAATAAGCTGCTCTACCTCTTCAGGCCTAAATATCTAGTTTTCTTGTTAAAACACGTCAAAAGTGTTGCTTGTCATTTTTTTTTTTTTTTTTTTTTTTTTTTTTCACCTTGATGGCACTGTCTTGGCAAACAAGTTGAAAGCCTTCTTTAAAAGCTTCAAATTGCTTTTCTATTGATTTTGTCAACACGAACTCTGTGTATAAGTCTACAAATTCAGCTCGATTTGTATTTGAAAGTTGAGTTTGGGCTCCCGTTGGTTTAAGGTCGTATGTATACACTTCACCTAATGATTCTATATCTACCTGAAAAAATCTATCGTATTCTGATTCAATGTCACCATCGAACGAGAGTAGCCTTTCTAAGCCTTTTCCTAGACTCTATACTCAATCAAAAGCTTAGTCATTGCTGCATTTTAATCTTCTATTTTACTTTACTGGGTCCAATTGCTTTAGGTCGGATAAGCCAATATCAACATTCATTAGTTTCTTGTATATCGCTAGTGGGAAGTGCAAATCTAATATCACACTGTTGTACACAGCGAGACCAAGTAACAAGCCCACTAACTTGTATTCACGTATGTTGATATCGTCCAATAATGGATTCGGTGTAAACCAGCATAATCGAGAGTCTTCGTTAAATGTAAAGAGACCATATTTTGGATCAAAGATTTCTCGAACAATTAGTTGAAAAAACTCCTTTTGCACACCTCCTTCGTCCACACCTTCCTCTCCCAAAAACTGAACTCTTAGTTGTTTTTTAAGATCATGTATTGATTTCTCTTCTAGTTGTAATAGTGTATCGGATATGATATGATCGCGACGAATTTCCAACACAAGATAAGGGCTGTTGATACCTTGAAATAATGCACGAAAGAATGCATCTTGGAGTTCGTGTCTCATTTGAAACACACTTTCCACCTTCAACACGTCTGCTTTGACAGCAGGGTTCAGCATAAACGGATAATCACAGAATGAAAACCTAGGCATTTTTTGACATCAATTAAATGCGCAAAAGATATGTGTATGTACTTGCCCTTTTTTATCTTTGTAATTAGGAAAGTCTTCTTTGATCTCAAGTCTCTCGTTCACCTTGTCGTTATAAAATTCAGTATAGTGAATATACTTATTTTGTTCGTTTAATCTGTCTAATAATGAAAGTTTAGTGAGTGCTTTCTCCTTGAAAAAGAATATCTCGCTTACATAAAACAGCGATACATTTTGTTGTATCAATAACCACTTCATCTGAATTGAGGTTGAACCTATTACTGCTAGAATCACCCGCTGAAGAGCGAGCATCCAGCCTATGACTAAGGAATTGTTGAAATATACTTAAAATGCTCTTAAATTTAGTCACATAGTCTTGCTCTTCAATATCAACATGCATTGGATCGTCTTCACCTTCAATAATAACAGGCTCAATTAGATAATAGCAAAGTTTTTCTTGTTGAGTGACATCCATATTGGAAATAACCTGGCATATTTCTGACAGCAAACAATGTTCCCCACCAATATTGGTAAATTGTTGACACTATAAGACTTTAGCATACACTAAATAAGAAGCTAGTATAACAAACCTACTTGAAAAAGAATAACAATCACATTGATGAGAGATAGATTCTTTATTGAGCTTTTCTTTACATTGGAAATGGAATTTAGCAATTTCTTGAGACTTTCTGTTGTAGTCGTCATTACAACTGGTGGACACTACATTAATCGAAAACAATGAGTACTATGCAAAAAACAACCTTGTTTCTTTGTCTTTGTACCTCTAACAGTAATCCAAAGGCCAGTTTAACCTGGTTTTTATCAATAGGACAGTGATGCATTCTTGTATTGGAATTCTGTTCAACATAAGAGAAAGTTAGAAAAGGATCACATTCAACTCTTAGACTGATTATACGTGTAGAAAACTAGAACCTAAACACTCAACATCATAAAAAATTGTTGTTATTTTTTCAATAAAGTGTGTCCAGTCGTGAAGTAGCTCGGCTTCTAGTTTTAGATTGTTAATAGTATGCATGTCAAAACAGTTTCCAGACATTAGTAGATTCGTCAACAGAAAGTTTAGAAAAAAAAAAAAAAAAAAAAAAAAAACAAGTTATGCAGCAGAAGACTACAGTTTTAAAAACCCTACGACGAATCAAACAAACTGTTTCAAATCTTATCTCAAGAAGTTCATAGCAAAAAAAAAAGGGGGCTTTTATTTGATATAGAATATATACAGACATGAGGAAGAAAAACGTTATAAACACAGTAAAGGTATCGTATGGAGAGGAAAAGTTAATTAAAGAAAAAGTTGCATTACTGTCTTGCTACTTTGAAGTGGTGTTTGTTTTAATTTCAGAGGTCTTTGTAAATAGTCGTCGTTATCATCATCGTAAAAATCTTCAATCAAAGGTAATTGAAAAGGTATTTTTCTACGAATAACAACCTTTCTTGAATGTTCGTCTTCTTCTGATTCGTCGCTTTCTTCGTAAACGCTCTTTAATTTTCTTTTGTTTGAATGTAAAGGGCTTCCAGTTACAGGAATGAAATCTTCTTTCTTGGCGTATTTTTCATCAACATAAAGAGATGCTAAAGGATCATTATATTCATCTAAAATATCTTGCCACAATAAAGAAAACGATTGAGTGCACTTAATTTTACAAGTAACGTGCTCTTCTTCTTCTATCTCTTTTTCAGGCTGTGATTTTGTTTGAGGAGACAAGTAAAACAAAATGGAGTTTTTGTTTTCTTTCTTTTTTGATTTGACCGCATTCTTCTTTATAGGTTCCTTGAGTAATTCAGGTGCTCTAATAGCAACAGTTTCAATTTCTTTGTTTTGAATACCTTTTTTTGAACGCGTAAAATATGACTTTAATGTAGACATTATATTTAAAAGATAAAGAATAACGTGGTGTGTATGTGAAAAAAACTTTCAAATAATCAATGATGTGACTGTTTCTTCTTTGTTTAAGGGATAGGGGGTAAGGTTGATCCAATTAAATCACTCTGTTACATTTAGATCATGTAAAGAAAAAAGAGCCGTAAAAACAAGGTTGTTTGCTGAAATGTTGGTATCCAGCTTGTTTCTACATATTTATGCTTTGCTTTTACGAAAGCAAGAGAAGGAAGGAGTAACTGTGTATATTTGCATCATCAGAGCAGCGTTTACATATGCTAAATACAGTTAGCCATATCACAGGCATTTTAGCCCATAGTTACTTCTTTTTCTAATATCTATGTTGCTAAATGTACATAGAGTGATATCTGGTTGAATATGTTGCGCCAAATGCAATATATAGCTTATAGAGCCTATTTTTAAGGAAGCGATAAAGGAGAATCATAAAAGATGTCTCCTAATGTGTGAGATCACGTGTGCAGCTAAACAAAAGTTGTCTAATAGTGCACATAATCAATGCTTCTTTATCCTTGTTCTATTGAAATACCGATTACAGAATTCTGTACATATAAATACCGTAGCATACGATACATTCTTTACATATTTCCTTTTTTTTTTTTCTTTACAAATGAATAGCTGTAGAGAAAGGGAAAATAGACCACCATCGTTCAATAGTCAAAAGGCTAACTACTTTGTAAGCAGAAAAAGACGCTTTATTTAATTGCTAGCAAGACTTATTTTTTGATTTGTGCAGCATCGATACAAAAGATGGGTAGCTAGCGCGTGTATATTTGCCAGTGTGACACTGATTACAGCTATTGTATTCACAAATACAGCCAAAAGGTCTGTTCATTTGTATAAGAAAAATAACATCTTCGAGGAAACAGCTACATCATTTCAAAGTAGCCTGAAATTATTTGCGTTATAAACATAAATTGAGCTTATATATATAATAGACCAACAACCAATGCATCGAAAAAAGCCGAAAAATATAATTATGATGGTCAGTGATGGGCTTGGACCTGCTTCTATGACCTTTGCGCGCATGTACTATCAGTATATAAACGACAAACCTTACGATCATCAAATACCATTAGACAAGCTGCATGTCGGTCAATCAAGAACTCGAAGTTCAAGTAGCTTAGTAACCGATAGTGCAGCTGGTGCAACTGCATTCAGCTGTGCTTTAAAAACATTCAATGGTGCTGTTGCAGGTCAGAACATTCATCTCCCTTTCACCCCTACTTCCAAGTCTAACGTGCTCTCCTTTATTAGTTAATTCAGATAAAAAACCATGCGGTACAGTGTTAGAGTCAGCTAAGCATCAGCGAAACATGTTGACTGGACTTGTTGTCACTTCGCGTATATCACATGCAACGCCAGCTTCATTTTCAGCTCATAGTGTGGATAGAGATAGCGAGTCAGATATTGCAGCCCAACAAATAGGAGGAAATCCACTTGGTCGAAGTGTTGATCTTCTTTTTGGTGGCGGTTACTGTTATTTCTTGCCAAACACAGAAAAAGAAAGTTGTCGTTTAGACTCGAGAGATTTACTAAAAGAAGCAAAGGAGATATATAATTGGACCACAGTGATATATAACGATAAAGATGCGTATGATCGACTAGACTCTGACAGCTCTATTTTACCTGTAATGAGCTTATTTACACCAGGTGTAAGTTTTCTTTTTACATATTTATTTGTTTCCAAACTATACCTATTGGACTATATATAGCATATGTCATATGAAATTGATCGAGATCCTGACTTGGAGCCAAGTCTAACTGAAATGACTCAAAAAGCGTTGGATATACTTTACCAATCTACAAAAAACACGGAAGAAGGGTTTTTCCTAATGATTGAAGGTAGCCGTATTGACATGGCGGCTCATTCGTAAGATTTAAGCATGTACGTAGAGTAAATGAGACTTACATTTATCAACAGAAATGATGCGGCAACACACGTACACGAAATTTTAGAATACCAGAATACCATTGAGTTAGTTCGACAATACATTGATGACCATCCTGATACAGTTATGGTTTCAACAAGCGACCATGAAACAGGAGGTTTATCGTTGGCTAGGCAGACTTCTCACGAATACCCCGTGTACCGATGGTAATGTGTGTTTTTTTTGTTCTATCTAAACAAATAAGATGATTTATTGTGCAATAATATGATAGGTTTCCTGATGTACTCGAAAATGTTAAAAGCTCAACAATAAAATTAGCTAACATGATAAAAGCACAAAAAGATATAACTAGAGACTACATCAAAGACGATATTTTGAACGAAAATCTTGGTATTACAGATGCAACAGAAGATGAAATTGATGGAGTCATTGCTTTAAAAGACACAGATATTGTTGACGATTTGGACTATTATTTAGCAATTTTAGTATCCTTTAGAGCAGAATTAGGAGTATATATATATATATATATATTACATGTACAAAACTACCGAAACCATGCTCATTTAAATTATATTTAGTGGTCTACCCATGGTCATAGCAGTGTTGATGTGAATTTGTATGCCTATGGACTTGGTTCAGAGAACTTGTTTGGTAATCACGAAAATACAGAAATTGGCGAATTCATAGCAAAGGTACTTGATTTGAATTTGACTGAAATTTCTTTACGACTAAACGAGTAAAAGTGAACCAATAAATAATATAACAAAGAAACTTACATGTATCTATATTATTACATAGGCATGACCCAACATTTCATTTAACAAAATTAACAAACGAAGAGAAATTGAAGTACAACCATCAGCTTGAACACTACCAGCATACATAGTCATTCTATTTGAAACACCAATATGCCAAGAAGGTTTATTGTACTATTACTTGGGCTGGTTGTCTAGGCACAGCACGCATATACCAAATATGGTAACTAATTAAGATTTACATTTGGTGTAATTTTGTAATTGTTGCCAAGGTTACGGGTCCATTATTAAAAATTGACATATATAAACAAATTAAAAATTTATTTCATCTGTCGTTGTTGTTTCTCTTTCTTCTTTCTTTCCATTAACATGATGCATTCCGGATGGCTGTCCAAATTGACAACAAATAATGCTTTTGGTACATCTCGATGGCAAGCAAGATATTTTATACTGTTAGGCTCTGAACTAAGATACTACAAGAATGAGCATGCCACTACAGCATCAAAAACGATCAATTTACGAGACATTGCCAAAATTAGCATTGTTCAAGATATATCCCATCACCCCTATGTTTTACAATTGGAGCCTACATTTTACTTTCAACATAATAACTCTCTACTGAAAAATCAAAAGAAAAAGTGTTGGTTATTAGCTTGTCAATCTGAATTGGAATTAAAGAACTGGCTTGATGCTATCAATCTTCGCGTATCTAATCTTTCATCACCTCGTGATACCAGTGAAGAAGAACTTGTGTTGTCACCGTTAGTACAGCCTTTCTCAATCCCTGAGGAAAATCGCCAACAACCTTTTATGTCATTAGATACAGCTCTTGAAGTGCAACCTAGAATACAAAAGAGATCGCGTCCAACTATTTCGCGTAGAAGAGGTGTCATTTTATCTCAATTAGATATTGATATTATACCTGCCCTTGAAAAAGACAATATATCCTCTTCATCTTCTAAAAGTTTCACATTACCCTCACCAAACACCACTCATCAAGTGAAAGCAAACAAAATCATTGCTCAAAATGCCTATGTGATGGATACTTCTTCAGCGTCTTTCGCTTTATATAAACAAAACATGAACCATTAAATCAACATTTTTATACTATACATATGGCCACACACACACACACACACACATATATATATATATATATATATCTATATTACATATTTTCTTGCTGGTAAGAGAAATGTATTATATTATATATATATTGTATCATACATATATAATATGAAAGCCCTTGCTTTTAAAAACAATAAACATTTTGATTATGCTCTTGTGTCACATATGTACTACTTGATACATATAATCTAGACCTTCTTGTCTTTAGACCTTCACACTATCTACGGAAAATAGGGTATATAAACTTCATACAAATGTAGTTAATTGAGATAAAGTATAGTAGAGTCTACTAGTTTTTCATAAAGACCAATGAATAAACTAATCTTTCATAATTTATGCTTTAAATAAAGCTTACGACAAAGAAGCATATATTCTTCAGTTGGCAATGATGGCTATTAACCTGGCTTTTTTTGGATAATTTAACTTTGTGCAAGTATCAATTGTGAATGCAAGTCTCACACATTAGTCGTTGTACTTGATGTAAGTAACGAATTTTGCAAGTAATTAATGATGGTTCTCTGAACTATAGAAAGCTCTTTAGATTATTAGTCATCAACACCTATGTACTATGGCCTTGAGATGCTCTATACTAGTGGTACTGTGACATATGAATAATGCAGCAGAGACTCACTTCAGTAGATTTCTGCATTACTAATCAGAAAAAATTATTCAGCAACTTTTAGCTTATAAAAAGCCTTTCCCCTGAGAAAAATCAGCAAAGTAACATTATAACAACAATGTCTATTGTCACCCAAGGAATTAGAGAATTAGTCAAAAAGTCAATTGCTGATAATCAAGTTATGGTAAGAATACCACATTAATATTCATTCAACGAGTCTCATTTTTATAAAGATTTTCAGTAAATCTTATTGTCCTTTCTGTAAGAAAGCAAAGTCATTATTCAATGATATACAAGTAGATTACAAAGCTCTTGAATTAGATCAACATTTAGATGGGGAAGCTATTCAAGCTGCATTGGCTGAATTAACAAACCAAAAAACTGTACCCAACATTTTTATCAACCAACAACATATCGGTGGCTCTGACGCGTTAACAGCAGCTTTTAAATCAGGCAAATTAGCACAAATCTTGAAAGATGCTCATATCGAAGCAAAGCTATAATATTTTTTATTATTTACAAAATAAACTTTTAGAAATCCCCTAGAAAAGCAAGATCAGATCCATCACCATAAATATCGTCAAATTCATCTTCACTAAAATCTTCAATTGGATCGTCTTCCAACTGTTTCATTTCTTCATTCGTTTCATTACGATGTTTCACCGATTGCAGTATTTGCTGATGATAGTTTTCTGACTTTTGACGTCTGATAGTAGATCTACTGTCATATATATAAGGTTTTTGCATTGTAAAATATCGAGAGGCGGATTGCCTGGGTGGTTTACTCATAATACCATACATTGTCACCAAATTGCGGTAATTACTCGATGTATTTTCCTGCCAATCCATTTGAGATCGTATTGTATCAGCTTCACTGAGATATTCCATTGATTTTGCACATGAGTCTATATCATCAAAAAAGTACAGACTGTTCTGGTGTAAGAACGAAATAAAAACGTCGTTATCCACAGGAATCTTGTTCAGGATATGCTCTGGCTTAGATTCTAAAGTGCCATCAGGATTTCTTTTAGCATAAAGTACTTTACCAACAGCATGAAATAAATCCAGTGGTCCAATTTTTTCATCAAATGGGACAACATTTGATTTTATAGAAGTTACTTTTCTTCTTGATGAAGGATGAAGCGCTCGAACAGCATAAAATTGTACGTTATTTATAGCCGCTCGAATGTCACCATCGCTTTTGTCCAAAATATCCTGAAGTTGATCTTTAGCTAATTTTACATTTTCGCTATTCATAATTTTGTTTAAAATCTTTTTCATATTTCCAGGCGAAACAGCATTGTATCTATTCAAAAGTGTTGATAAGAAAAGGTATTCTATTCCCCATTTAAGCTTTTTACTTTATATGTCTAACTCTTTTATCGTCTTCTAAACTTTTGGGTATAATATCTGTCACTCTGTTTAATTTCTCACCGAAACTTGTATTGAATCTAGATGAGCGTTCCATCCAAGCGTCACTTGTAACCAGTACAAGTAAAAATGGAATAGATGATTCCAAGCAGGATTTTAAACAAGTGTGGAATCTTTGCTTAACATCTTCTGTTGTAATATCGGGTATATCGTCTACAAATACAAGCTTCTTTTTTGTATGGTTTTGCATCGTGTCTCGTCGAATCGATGAATTCAAAAACTGTGTAAATAACGTCATTGTATGCACTAAAGAAAGAGAAAAGGCATTTAATAAAGTATAACGGTTTAGTTCATTAGTATTAATGTACCATAATTATCAGGATCATATTCATTAACAGGATTTTGCCACTCAATTAGCTCTAAATTCATCGATTCACACAATATCCTTACAAGTGTGCTCTTTCCACAACCTGTTGGACCGGATAATAACAAGATCTTTGTAGGATCCAGTTGATCTCCAATGGCAGAATGAGATATAGTTGTCTTTGTCTCCTTCACTTTAGTCGCTTGAATGCAAATGTCGTTCTAATAAACTCTGTATTTTAGAATAAGCACTTTTGTTATTGTACATGCCTATATTTACTTCGTTTTTAGGAGTATATTTATCTACCCATAATTGTTCTATTGGATTTCTCTATAAGACAATTTTCCCTAATTGACAAAGATTATGCTTACCTTCTGGCGCGTTATTGTCTAGTGAGCTGCTGCTAAATCTTTTTCTTTTACGATCTTGATCATATTGACTAGGACGATCAGGGAGTATAAATTCCTAATACATGTCTAAATAAATGCACAAATTCTCTTTAATGCTATCGTACCCATTCATCCATAATGCAATCGAATGTAAAAATATAAAAATAAGGGGACGTGAAAAAAAAAAAAAAAAAAACCATCTTAATGAAGCTTTTGACTTTTGTGACTTTACTTTAATGCAATTGTACAAAAACGTGTCAACAATCTCCTTTTTATATTAGTAGTCTCCCTTTATTAGTTAAGGACTATATTCTCTACTGAAATAAGATTCAGTGACCATTAAGGAAGATTGAACAAGATCATTCAAGTCTTTTTCAATGTGAAATTCGCCAAGTGTTTGAATAACCTAATATCATATTATTACTATTAGTCAAAGTACATGGTGTATACATACCACTTGTTTAACGTGTTGAAGTAAGCCGTCTCTTGTGGTGTCATTAGCCACAATTGGTGCTTGGTTTGATTTATAATATTCTTCAATATATTCCTTCATACCCTAATAATAACAATATTAAATACTACAACAATGAATACACACACACATATATATATATACATGCATACTTTAAAGGAGGCAGCACCAGCCAACTGTTCAGGTGTAACTTGCTGGTCTTGTTCAAGATAAACCAATCGATAGCAATCATATAATTCATCAGGTCTAGGAAAAGTAGAAGTACGTTGAACTATGCATACAAGTGAATTAATATTGTTGTCAATTTGATTGATAATTATTATACTTGCGTGGTGAAGGTCGAAGTAAAGCTAGTTCAGCCTTTGATTTCTCATTTTCAAAAGGCTGAATAATCCATTGTTGTGATTGAGAATGAACATTTTTCATGTTCAAGTAAACGCTATTCCCATTTTTATATTCTGAATTCTAGCATGAAAATGAGTAATTGAAAGCTGTTTTATGATATAATCTTACCCTAATATCTAAAACTAAATGAGGGGCAGAAGTAGGGAAAATAAAGCCATTTTGATACGTCCATCTTTGGTTATGAGCCAACCCAGGTTTGCGAGCATATTGAATAATTGGTTTATCTCGTTCAATACCTAATCCTATAAATATTCATTTCTAAAAAAGCTTATTAAGATACTTTACTTCCTCCTCGAATATCGAGTACTTTTTTAATTTAAAATATGCATTCAGTACATTTCAATAAAGCTTTTATTTTGATTACTTACCAAGTCCAGATTTTTTATTGATCAAAAACCCTTCTTCATGCATCCAAAGCTTTAATAAGATAGTTATTATTATGCAAAAAAAAAAAAAAAAAAGAAACCATTGAAAACTGTGTTTACCTGGTTAATACTATCTACCATTTTCTATAGTGGCTATCCTTTTAGAACTGTTTTACCGTGTTTCATTCTTTATTACCTGTGGCCAAATAATGATGTTGGCATCATTCTAAAAATAACATTCTAAGCAAAAAAGAAATGTCGAGATTCTTTTTGAAAACTTACAACCATACTTCCACCATTAACATCGAGCGCGAATTTACTAGCTTTGCAACGAATAAAAAAAAAGCCTGAAGGGAAATCTGGTACAGCTTCCATTAGTGTCTATAAGTGTTTAAAAAAAAAAAAAAAGAAAGACGGCAAGTTTAACCGTTGAGTACACTTTACAAGTGAATGAGACAGCAGGTCTTCGCTGCCCGACAATAGAGGTTAATTTCTAGGCCAATCAAAATTTGTAATAGAACATCTTACTGGATTGACGAAAGTTTTGAAGCCATAGATGGTTGAGTAGAAGGCAGACAGGATATTTAGCTTTCTCAAACAGCTTAATACATGATACAAATTTACGTCACAATAGAAAAAGACTAGTTATTTATCAAGAGGAAAGGGAGGAGTAAAGTGTAAAATACCCCTTATTTCAATATAAAGTTACATATTAATAATAGCAGACAACTTTTCTTTCTTTCTTATATAGTTAAAATAAAAAAAAAATGTCATTCATTTCTCGCTCAAAAAGTTGGGTTGTGGCTCAATGTCTAGCAGGCACGTTGATACTTTTAATGCTCTTCTATAAACTAATTTATGAGAGAAAGTATTATATGCAAGGTAAAATGTCAGTCTTATTTGTCTAAGAGGAGCAATATATTAAATTTGATAATAAAAAGACATTAGTCTAATAGCAGTGCAACAACAAGAAGAAAATCCACAGCCAGGTTTTCCCTATACAATTATTACTGGATCAAGTGCGAATCATCTATGTTCATTAGAGAACTTTTTATACTCTTTAAATTCATTTCGAACCGAGATAGAACAGTTTCCTCGGATTGTAGTGTATAATATTGGCATGAATAGAACTCAACTATCTGTCTTGGACCAATTACAAGCTAACCACCTTATTGACAATGTCATTCATTTTGACCATGAAAGATATCCACGTTTCTGGGATGTAGCTATTGATGCTGGCCAATATGGTTGGAAAACTGGAATTGTCAACGATGCACGAGTAAGATATGGTGGCATACTCATATGGCTAGATGCAGGGAATCAAGTCTCAAAAGAATTCTTAACCAACATACCCAATATCGTCAAAGATCATCACGGCTTTTGGTCTCCAAAAAGTGCTTATGGAATGGGTAAATGGACACACCCAGGCATGTATAGATATTTCAACGTAGCCAACTCAAAACCTTACAAGTATAAGTCAAATTGTAATGGTGCTGCGATTGGTTTTGATACAGATAATTCAACCATTGTCAATACTTTAGTTGTACCTTGGTTTGAGTGTGGTCTCGTCAAGAATTGTATAGCTCCTCCTGGTTCAAATAGAGAAAATCATAGACAAGATCAAGCCGCTTTGACATTTTTAGCTTATTCGAATGGCCACCAATGTCATACACACCCAAGAGATTATCACCTGCAAACACATCGTGATCAAGCTTGTCGATCGAGTCTCATGGAATTGGATTTACAAAATAAACTTCACCACCCTTCCTCAATAGGTAATTGATGCACACCACTTGTATACTATATATGTATATTTATTTTATAATAGATTCTCCTAAGTGGGAGCAGAAAGATACACTGGATTTATATCAGCACCCTGAGTGGAAATATCCTCTAAACCATATTCCTGTAAATATACGACAGCCACTCTAATGGTGGTAGTATATAATAAAAGCATGTTTTATTATTCATTTTTATGCAATCGTTGTAGGCTTGGCACATTTACGTAATTCGATTGATTTTGTCTTTGGGCATTGCATTTCTTGCCATGAAATAGGTACCAAAGGAGCACCAGCAACACTTGTTGCAAATATAACACCTAATTCATTTTTGGCAGTAGATAAAAAGTAAGATCGAGCATCACCTAGTGAAATAACTTCTGCTTTCACTATATCTCCTGGTCTAAAACAATTGTAAATTTTCACTTTATCTTTCTCTGCTGCTCTCACATCTTGTGTACTATATAAAAGTTAAGTCTTTTTTCTTCGTCTTCTTTGTTGCTTTCTTTTTACCGAATGACGCCCATAAAATCTTCTTTACATGGAATATCACCTACAACCATAATAGCAATAGTTGCTTGAAGTGGTGCAATACGCACAACCTTTCCTGTAATCTATAGATCCCTTTCACAATCAACATCTTTCTTTTTTTTTTTTCATTTAGTCGTTTTATTTTACCACACTGCCAACTTCTGGAACTGCTGATTGTTCTTTTTCTCTTGATACTCTCATCGTAGGTAGCTATCAAAAGAGGTCAATTATGCCCGCCCATTACTTAAGAAATGAAAGATTACTTGATCTTCCTTGGCAGGATCAATATATTTTTCTCCAACAACACTGGCATAGAGTAACCCATCGCGTTCATATGTTCCAGGTCCTTGTTGGTAATCTGCTGCATAACCAAGGCGTTGTCCAGGTGTCACCGAATATACTGTTTTTGACATGTGTATGCTTGTAATGGTTTTTTTTTTTTTTTTGCTGTTTCGAAAAAAAAAAAAAATACCAACTTTGAATAATTTTTTAAAAACGAAATTAAAGTTCCCGTGACTTGATTTTTAATTGTTGCTCGTTTCAACAAGGAGGAATATGTTACCTATATACCTTACATGTGTATTATAATGAAACGTCTTGAGCTTATCTTTATTAAATGTATGCGCATAATTCCGTTGGCTCATAGATATATCTAGTTCACTTATGTATCTAGACATTAAAATTTGACGTGTGCCCCTTGCATTATGAAACGCGAAATTCGATAGTAACAAGATATCTTTGCAAACAAGAAACGTATAAAGGGGAAAAAGATATAGTGTATAGTTTTACTGTTGAATACTAGCTACAGATGACAATAAGGTATTGTATCCCCTCCCCAATTAAAGAGAAAATTGAAGCGCCACAAACGATCATTATTGAGAAGCTGCTGCGTAGATTGAAAGGCTTGAAAAGAACAATGGTGGCACTTTTATCCCTTTTTTTTTTTTTTTTTTCTCTATACCACCTGCAAATATTATTACCGAATACTTCCGGTGTATTATAAAATAGACAACATTTTGAAATGAAATCTTCTTTTTCTACTAAAACTAAAATGACAACAAATTCCAATATTCAACCATCAGAAAATGTGCAAGTGACAGTACGATGTAGACCACCTAAAGAGAATGAACATGGTGTATGCTGGGAAGTTCAAAATAAACAGAAAATTGTATTATCGCAAGACTATCAACGCCACAAGAAACAACATGAATTCTTGTTCGGTAAATATTTGACTATAGTCATAAACAATATCTTATTATTCTTATTAGATCATGCATTTTATGGCAGTGATAATGAATTACTGTATAATTCAAGCATTAAAAATCTGATAAAGTAAGTTTAATGTTGCAAATAGACTTGTTACTAATATTAAATAACAGTCAAACAATGGAAGGCTATAATAGTAAAGTAACCCCCCTTTGAATCAACTAATTTACACTTTCTAATATAATTATAAAAAGCCACAGTATTTGCGTATGGTCAAACAGCAAGTGGTAAAACTTTTGTAAGTTAACAAATAAGTAGTAACAAAAAAAAAGTATTCATTCGTATCATTATGTAGACTATGGTAATAAAACATCAATTATATTATATCTTTTCTATCTAATACTCTAGGATGCTTTCATTGGTATTTAGATGGGTAAAGATAATTAGTATGTAAGTCGGCAAGTTATTTATCTTTAATATGTTGTATCATAGGCAATGATAAAGAAGCAGGTGTAATTCCCCGTTCAGTAGATAACGTCTTTGACTATATTAAAAAGGTACACTAGAATAAACACCTCTTGATTATAGACTTCTCATAGTATTAGGCTATTACACGAGAGTTCTTGTTACGTGTATCCTACCTTGAAATTTATAACGAAACTATTAGAGATTTATTAAATCCCAAAAATGAAAACTTGAAAATTCAACAAGACAAGATACGTGGCGTATATGTTACACCTTTAACTGAAGAAGTGGTCACTTGCCCTGAAGATGTGTTGCGAATCATTGAAAGAGGAGAAGCCAATCGACATATTAGCTCAACTGATTATAACTTACATAGTAGTCGCAGTCATACGTTATTCCAAATGATAGTTGAAAGTCGAGAAAGAAGTAGTACAAGTACTTCAATTGGTTACAGACGAACATTAACTTCAGCAGGGTATGGTGTACGGTCCAAGGAACCAGTGAGGATATCACAGCTTGTAACGTAGTAGTAAAACACCAACCATGTATGTATATACTTATACCATATATAGAATTTGATTGATTTGGCAGGCTCGGAAAAAGCTGCATCAGATGAAGAAAGACGCAAAGAAGGCTCTTATATCAACAAGAGTTTACTCACCTTAGGCACGGTAATTTCTAAACTCACTGAAACAACAAACGGCAAAAGTCCTGGTCATATACCTTTCCGTGACTCCAAATTAACTCGTATACTTCAAACAGCTCTGTCAGGTCTTGCCAAAGTAGCTGTCATATGTACTATCAGTCCTACTCCCAACTCAATGGAGGAATCCTTAAACACATTGAAATTTGCGTCCCGAGTTAAGCGCATCACAATCCATGCAAAGAATGATGAGGTCATGGATGACAAGGCCCTCATACAAAAGTACCGTAATGAAATTGCAGAACTCAAGTCAAAACTTCAGTCCACAAACGAGAATTTACAAAAAGAGAAGGAAGCTACTCAGTCTGCCATGTTGGCTGAAAGACGTGAATATGATCAACAAATGAGACAAATGAAGAGTGTACGAAATGCAATGAAAGAACGAATTGACCACTTGACTCGACTGATATTAACATCTTCTTCTGTTGAAGAATTACCTCCATCTCCTCCCTCTCAAAGTATGGACGATCATACCACAATGGGTAGAGACGATATTATCCATCAACTACGTCAACAATTGTATAGAGTGACACAAGATTCAAAAGAGAAAGACCAACGTATATTAGCCTTAGAAGAACAACTAAGGCAACAAACAGCTCTAACATCACAGTTAGAAACAGCATTGACAGTAGCAAGGGCAGAATTAGAAGTGAATCAATTAATTGCAAAAGAAACAAACAGTAGGTTCTTTGTGTAATTACTATAAATAAACTTGGCAACACGCCAGGACATGTGTGTTTCCATTTTTGGGTATTTTTTTTTTTTTTTTTTTTTTTTGTGTGAGCCGAGGGATGCATCAATTCAATCAAAGAAGTTTGGCGGCTTGAAATTCATGATGCCGTCTTGTCATCATTTCCATTGATATCATAACACAGATTTTCTAAATGACTTTTGCTACGTACTAGTTGACAAAAGATAAAGTTTACTATAATTGTGTGCAAAGTCTATCAAGAAGTCAATGTGCTATACACTTTCCCAGGACACACCACAGATTTGGAAAATAAAAAGATAGAAATGCACTCTGAATCGATGAATGATAAGTTTTCTTGCCTCCGCAAGAAAGAACAATAATTGTGGCTTGAATCTAATAACGAAAAGACAAGAACGAAACGAGTCTATTATTAAAGTGATATGCAATTCATTACCTGGAAAATGTAGTATTTTTGAAAAAAGAAACTTTTGATTTCCGGTCCCAAGGTTCAGGTCGTCTGTGTATTTTTAGAAGAGGTGGAGGAGACTGAAACTTTGGAACATTATAAATAGGGATATATATATAACAAACATTTTTTTTTTTTTTCCACATTCTTCTTTTCTAGAAATCTTTTATTACTATGCCTGCTATTGAAGATACTACTACTGCCACTCAACCTGTTGTTGTCGAGGAAGCAGAAAAGAAGGCCAAAAAGCCTATTCGCCAAGTAAGTTACTATTAGAATCAAGTAACAAAAGAAAATAACACCTAGTAGGCAGTTGGTGCTATTGTCATTGATGCTGCAAATAATAAAGTATTGATGCTTTCTAGCCGCAAGACAGAAAATGCTTACCGTCTTCCTCGAGGTAATTGTGATGAAAATGAAACTCCTGAACAAGCTGTCATTCGTGTTCTTCATGATGAAGCCGGTGTTCAAGTAGAAAACGTCTCTCAAAAAGTCGGTACTTACACCGAAGCAAACAAGAAGGGTAAGATTGTTGGTCATCATTGGATTTATGAGGTCACAAACCCTACATTACTTGACTCTTGGCCTGCATTAGATCGTAAGCGTGTTTGGGTAAGTTAAGTTAAAGGAGAGAGACCGAAAAAAAACTCTAATAGCTGTCATAGTTTACCATTGAAGAAGCTACTGCTGCTTCTGCCGATCGTCATATTGCTCGTTTAGCTCTCAACAACTGTTCATTATCCACATCCGCTTAGATCAAAAGTTTCTGTCTTATTTTAGTATCATACAACATTCTTATTTTTTTTTTTTCCCTATTCCCTTTAATAAAAGTTATTGTGGTTTCCTGTGAGACAACCCAAAAAAAAAAAAAAAATTGTTTAAGAAATATTTACAAAAGATTTAATTGGCTAAATTTTTAATGAAGGTCCTTGGTATAATCTAAAAAGAAGCAGGGTTCATTTTGACATAATGCCCAATTCGTCGATTTTGAGTTTGATGTAATGCAAAAAGTTCGTGTCCAAAAATAATGTTGATTGATCCAAAATTAAAGCCTTGTTTACATGGCGCTTACTTGCTGCTAGGTATAACTCTATTTGTTATCACAGGTGGACGAGTCTTCACAAGGATAAACAAGAGGGCATAGTGTTGATAAGAACAATATCAACCCTATAGACCTTGTTGTCGAAAAAGAGCAAAAGTCCTCATACTCAATTCTTAATGAATGAAATTCCTATACTTCTTCCAAAAACATTGATATAACGCGACACAATAGGCAGTATAACACAGTTCATTTTGATGAAGGCAAGAGTAGTTTCAACAAAAAATGTATAAATGCTTCTGCTGCTGTAAGCTGACTAAGTATCCCTATTTGAGTAGAAAAAAGGCATGGTGAGAGCCCTGAAAGCTTGTTCGAGGAGAAGAAAAAGTCAAGTCGGTGCCATATTTTCGGTGAAGGACGCAAATGTTGATGAAAGGCTTTTTGCTGTTGGCGCGACATTTATTATAGATATTGTTTTTGTAAAAGTGTACTGACCGCAAGAAAGGGTCGCGAAGCTGAAACTATCACACTGAGAAACTCAAAATATTTAACAATAAACTTTGACAGGTTGTCTCTATTTTCAAAATAGGTGCTCCAACTGTTTCTTTTTCTTTTTTTTTTTAATTAACTCATCCTGTTTTTGTCAGTTGTAATAATAATATAAATTTACATAATGTTCCAAAGATCCTCAAATGCACAACACACTTTACCGCAAGCTACTGAAGCTGATAAAGCATAATCCGATATACCTATAATAACAGCTTAGCATTATCCACGAGTTTTTTTTTTTTTTTTTTTTTTTTTTTCAAGCTTCTTACCAATCTTTTGATCAATATAATCATCAGCAAATGTATCAGGCCCTTTAGCCATTGCTCCTACAGCAACTACAATAGGCTTCCCTTCAGGTACTTGTTTAAAATATTTATACAATTTAACCTTTTCTGCATTCCATGAAAGTGCAAGTTTCAAAGCATTTTCCGGTAAATATTGTACTATAGGAGGCGGTAAAATCTCTAATAATTTTGAACTTCCTTCTCCAGTGCCTGAAATATCACCTCTCTCCAATAATTGAACTAAGATATGATTAACAAACACGTTCCTTTTTGATTAAAATCTTTTTCCCTTACCCATCAATCCTGAAAATCTTTTAATAGTTCGAGGTATACGACATTCAGGATTAATGCGGATCACAATGCCATTCGAGGTACGAATATAAACCTATAGCTAGCATGTTAAAATATGTTTTAAAGAATAAACCATATGTATAGGTGTATTTACTTCTAAATGACCCGACTTGTTTAAAGGACTATCTAATAAAGTTAATAGACACTAATCTAATTTTTAGTTTCTTTTATAAGCAATCTCAAAAAAGGGGCTTACTTGATGAACAATGTCTGGTCTGGCATCAGCTATATCTTTCCCAAGCTTCT
This sequence comes from Mucor indicus B7402, assembly GCA_000697295.1. Taxonomy (NCBI): domain Eukaryota; kingdom Fungi; phylum Mucoromycota; class Mucoromycetes; order Mucorales; family Mucoraceae; genus Mucor; species Mucor indicus. Next base: position 112,360 of record JNEK01003076.1, read on the forward strand.
TTAAAATAGATTGATGTTCATCACAATTTAATAACTGAATCTTTATATCGTTTCGGTAGTTGCTATAACGATAGGTTTCCAAGGAAGCATTTTCAAGAATAACAACTACTTTACGGCTCTTTTGTTCAACAGGCTCTCCTTGTGTAGGTGCCTCGATCCACGATGTATCTTCTGACATGTGTTCTATAAATATTCCCCTTTTTTTTTTATTCAGACAGAAAAAAAAAAAAAAAGTAGCTATCAAGATCAAAAATTTCAGTCTCTCTTTCCACATGGGGATACAAACGCAAATCCCTTTATTTTAATCAATAGAAAACAATCGCAAGATTTTTATGTATATTATCATAACAGTGTCTTTTTTTTTTTTTTCATATCATAAATTGACGTGCTATGAGATGTAAACTTGAGGGGGAAAGCAGAATTTAACAAGCCAATCATATCAAATATTCGTAAGAAACGTCATGCTGTGACTATGAACCAACACCTTTGGCCCACCTACGATGACTAAATGGACAGCGGGGGTATATAAAGAGAAAAAATCACTTCTCTATATTTTATTCTTCATTACACACACACAGATATATAGAGAGAATGACATCACGACTACTTAGTTCAGCTTCCAAAACATTATTAAAACACCATAAACAAGCCGTTACACCCATTCTTAAGCGTGCTGAATCCACAGTTCCTCATTCAAAGGTAAAACACCAAATAAAAGTAACGAAGTGCCTTAATAATGTAAATAATGACAGGCCAATGGACTTCCTACAATTGTTCAGGAATATTCAAAGGCTTCCACAGGTCTCTGTAAAATTACCACACTTCCTAACGGTATTCGTGTCGCTTCTGAAAATACACCTGGTCATTTTAGTGCAGTCGGTGTATATATAGACGCTGGTAGTCGTTACGAAACTGAGAAAACAAGTGGTGTCAGTCATATTTTAGACAGATTGGCTTTTAAGGTAAGCATTCTAACCTTCCAATACAATTCATGTCAATATACTGATGGACAGTACATGAATATATAGAGTACAACGAACCGTTCAGCTGATCAAGTAGTCGCCGAATTAGAATCTCTGGGTGGCAACATTATGTGTTCTTCTTCTCGTGAATCTATCATGTATCAATCTGCTATCTTCTCACAAGATCTCAGTAGAGTATTATCACTTTTTTCGGACGTTATTTGTCGCCCACAAATCCAAGATGCTGAAGTTGAAGAGCAACGTCAAACAGCCTTGTACGAAATTGACGAAATTTGCTCTAAACCCGAAATGATTTTACCAGAGATTCTACATACAGTTGCTTACCAAGGCAATACTCTGGGCAACCCTTTATTGTGTCCCCCTGAAAGTCTTGAGTCTATGACTCCAGCACTTATCCGCGACTACATGAAAACATGGTATCGACCTGAACGTATGGTCATTTCTGCCTGCGGTGCTGAACATGACCAAGTGGTTGATTTAGCACTCAAGTACTTTGGCGATATACCCGCATCGAAACCAGAAGAGAACTTGGATTCTGTCATGACACATAAAGAAGCGCTGAAGAAACAAAAAGAACAAGCCTCACTTGTAAAGTCCTTGTTCAACTTGAAACGCTCGCCATTAGACATTGCAACACAACCTGCTCGTTATACAGGCGGTACCAACTTTATGGAGACAGGTCCTGAGTCCCCCTTGACTCATGTCTATGTTGCCTTTGAAGGTCTTTCCATTGACGATCCTGATATTTACGCCTTAACCACACTTCAAATCCTTTTGGGCGGTGGCGGCTCCTTCTCAGCAGGTGGACCCGGTAAAGGTATGTATTCCCGTTTATTCACACATGTCTTGAACCAACACTACTGGGTGGAATCATGTCAAGCATTCAACCATTGCTATACCGACTCTGGACTCTTTGGTATTGCAGGCTCTTGTCAACCTGAATACACCAACGCACTTGTTGAAGTCATTTGTCGCGAACTAGATATTGTTGCACGGGGCGATGTGGGGCGCCTTGCAGTGACAGAGACAGAATTGAACAGAGCCAAAAACCAGTTAAAGAGCTCACTTTTGATGAATCTCGAGAGCCGTATGGTTCAATTAGAAGATCTTGGAAGACAGGTGCAAGTACATGGTAAGAAGACAGGCATTGATGAAATGTTGGCAAACATTGATAAAGTGGATGTGGAAGAACTAAGACGCGTAGCAAGTCGTGTTGTACGTGGTGCAGTAAGCGTATCGAGTGGAGGAAGCGGTAAAGCCACTGTAGTCGTACAGGGTAATATTCAAGGCTTACGCGATGTTAATAAAACGATTGATAAGTACGGCTTGGGAAGTGGAAACTAAATATATATGATTTAAAGCAAAACACAATCTACTTGTAGAATTATCTCTCTCTTTTAGAAAGTTTATCCCCATTATTTAATTGTAAATTCCCTTTTCCCCTTCTCTCTTTAAACTAGATTTTTATGTATACATTATATATAAACAACGAAAATATATATATATATATATATATATATATATATACGTGTAATGCAATATATCCTGTTTGTCAGAAAATAGTGTTAAACTTGACGCTATGGACTTTTATATTTTTTAGTGGAGAGATATGCACTTAAATTGTCAACGAAAGGCTGATCACTTATACTACTATAAAAGGAAAGAGAAAAACAAAGCGCAACAGCAATATGTGTTGAAGTCCCTATCAGTCTTGCTTATGCGCTTTCAAGTCGTTGGCTACTTTAAGAAGAGAAAACAGATTATGAACCATGCATCCGCTTAACCAGCAACTGTCAAAGAAAAAGGTTTTATTTGCACTTTATCAATTTGTCTCTAAAAATGTCGCCCTGACAGACAGCGATGTACATAAATTCTTTGTTCGTGGTGAATGCTTCCCAGTAAGATCAATAAAGCCAATGAAATATGTGCTTTTTTGTGTTTTTTTGGATTGTCCATTATTAATCTTATGATATGAGCTTGTTACTTTGTCTTTGCGTTTCTAGAAATTCTCTCGTCGATCTCTTGTACGATAAATCAAGGAGGTGGTGATTGGAAATGACTAAACAAAAAAAAAAAAAAAAAAAAGTAGGCAAAATGGTCTCTTCTTTGTGTTTTTGCTGTATGTCATTTTGAGTATACTTGGAATTTAAGAAAACGAAAAGATGAGATCTATATATCTGAAATATTTCATGAATATTGCATTAGATGTCCCCAATCAATTGGCTATTATCTACAATTTAGACTTCAGCGAAATCCTGTAGTAGATTTGAAACTTCAGTTGACTTCATGGGACGCTAAACCAATTTTTTGTGTAGTAGTATAAAGCACTTTGATTATTAATATCAATGCACCACAATCTTGTTTTCGAAAACATGGGTATAACTTCTAAGGCTATAACTAAGAAGCAAAAGATTCTATTTAATTGACCATTCTACGAGGCTCGTCAATATCCTTTGTATTGAATAGATACATTGAATCTCTCTAGCTAGAGGTAGAGTATAGATGTCGACCAAATCGCATGAAATTCGTCTACTTTGTTTGTATTACTGCAAAAAGATCCAATTAAAGAGGGGTTAATGTTCCGATGTTTGATTTCCGGCGGATATTAGAAGAGTATAAAGGATTATACATGTATCTATGAAAAGTACTTGGAATTGAATTGTTATTGATGTAATTGAACTTCTTGTTGTAAGGTTAATAAGAAGCATGATTTATAATGTTTGTTGTTATTTTTATTAAGTTTGTGTTCAATTTTAGGTTTGTTTTCATCGTTTTCACCATATGGAGTGAAAGCGGGACATCATCAGGGAGTATATAAGCTCCCTTTTTTTTTAAAAAAAAAAAAAAATAAACAAACAAAAAAGTCACCCAAGGCTGAGAATGACTTTATTAGTAGGGAGGACTTTTATGCTGTCTTTATTTTGAACTTATCCGAAAGGCTAGATTGAATTATTTGTAACACAAAAATAATTGATCCATGCTTTTTGGCTTGTTCGCTATAATCAGATAAGGGAAGGAGAGAAGGGGAGATAATGAGATATTATCAACTAATTAATGGATATTTTATTATGGACTTTTGGCTTAATGATCGTCATTGTAGCTTATATTTTGTCATTGTTTCACTTACGAAAAGGAGCATAAGGAATGCTCATTTCGTGTAATAAACAAAAAAAAAGTTATATCAAGGAGACAATTTAGCACGCTTCATGCTTTTTCTTCCTTTAAAGATTCTTTTAGGGAGTAGCAAGGTACACAGACTTATTGTCGACCACGCTATCTTTTATTAATTAATCATCATCACCTGCATTTTCAAACTGTATATAAACCCCATCTCATTTCCTCTTCTTTTCTTCTCCACACGTTAAACTAAATAGAAAACAGCAATAGCAAAGAAAATTCCTTTCCTTTTTCTCTCTCCCTCTTTTTTTTTTATAGACCTCATAGACTTTTTATAGATTGTAATGATAGACCCTCAAGACTTTTTATTTTCATTTATAGACAATCAATCTATCGAATTGATATCCGTTATTGGAACAGGCTCATATGGCGTTGTTTATTTGGGTCGTTATGTATATACAAATCGTTATTGCGCTGTCAAATGCGTGTTAGATACTTCTATTTCTCGAAATGAAATCGAAATGCACACCACTTTATCTGGACACTCCAATATTCTTTCCTTGGAGAAAGTCATCAAAGAACGCAACCATATCTTTATCGTCATGGAATATGCTACTCATGGCGACTTATTCACAAACATTACTCAACCAGAATTTGCTCAAGACATTGTTGGAAAAACAAAAGTCATTCGTCATCTTTTCCTTCAAATTTTGGATGCTGTTCAACATTGCCATAGCAACATGGTCGCTCATCGTGATTTGAAGCCAGAAAACATCCTTTTGCTTTCAAACCATCGTGTCAAATTGGCTGACTTTGGTCTTGCTACACCTCGTATTTATTCAAAAGAGTTTAATTGTGGATCCTCCTTTTATTTCTCTCCAGGTAAAACACTAGATACTGTAATTATGTAAAGCATTTTTTCTAATTGAGTTTTTTTCATGTTTGCCTATTAGAATGCCAAGGTGTAGTTCCATCAGGTACTGATAAATCTGTTCAAGCAAAATATTACGACACCTACGCAAACGATATTTGGAGCTTAGGCATCATTTTAATCAACTTGGTTTCTGGTCGTAACCCATGGAAACAGGCCAATATGCAAGATGCTGCTTTTGCTGCTTATGTAAAACAACCCCGTCGCTTTTTCCGTACTATTCTCCCTGGTATCACAAAAAGTTTGGACCAGATTTTACTTCGTATTTTCTGCTTGGATCCTGAAGAAAGAATTACTTTGCCTGAATTAAGAAACATGATCTTGGGATGCAGATCTTTTACTGTCTTACCCACTGTAGACACCACACAACACATTACACCTCCCTCTTCATCTCATACCTTTGATATGAAATGCACAGAATCATTTGAAAGTACCATGTTCGCTTATGTTGGAGACTATGTTGATGACGAATGTATGGGTCCTGCTTCTTGCGACTCCCAAATAAGCTCTCCTCCAGCGGTAGTAATAGAAAAGTCATCAAGTTCAGATAGTAATGCTTCTTCTATCAAGACTACTGGTCCTTTAACACCTATTAACGGAGTCTATCATTCTTATCAAAGCAAGGAACAACAACCTGAATATCATCTCATCCTTAATTATGACTATTAGTAAGCTTTGTTCTTACTACTAGTTACAATTCTTTCCGCCTAATTATAGTCTCTTACGAAATCATATTACTTACAAGCTTTTTTCAACAAAAGGAGGTTTTATATATATATATATATATATATATATATATATATTTATTTATTATACAAAGTGTAAATTGAAATAATTATTAGAATTATTTCAGGCATTATAGTTTATGTCTTTATTATCCCCCCCTCCCCCTTCTTCCTCTTTCTCTATATACCATTTTTTTTTTTTTTTTTGCTTATATCATTGTTTCAACAACAACTAATATGTACTTTCTTTTCTTTATTTAATTATGTATACCCAAGAAATAACAATAAAGTATTATAAATCATCACAGATAAAGAATGTTATTTTATTGAATAATATATATAGGAGATTTATGCGTGGTGTAAAACACAATCAATTAGTTTTATTTACTACACTTATTTTGACATTTGTCACGACCAAGGAAACATGACATTATGTTGTATCAGTCACCCTGCATAAACTCAGTGATAGTAGTAAAAGATCAATGTCATGGGGACTCGTATATATCATATGCTTTATTGCTTGATGCTATAAAAGTGCCAGTTATGTTTTAAATATGGTCAAATTAGTACTAATTAGTTGTGAATATATTAAACACGTATGCTATGCATGTCTATTATGCCACGTTTTAAAAAGACTGTCATTATACTATAGTACTGTTACCAATAAACCATTAATACAATTTTGGGTAGTTAGAAAAAAAAAAGGGGGGAGGCAGTTCCTTTTGATAATCCTCTACTATATCATTAGCTAAATTATTTGTTAAAGTTTGAATTTATGCAATTTCGGTCCAGCAATTCAAGGCCACGCATTAAAATCCAATGATGCTGCAATCAATCGCTGCTATGTATCAATTATTACTCAGTGGTTCTGCAACCACTAGTATTATACATATATAACTAATTCAGGTAACAGCCCTCCCTGTTCACTATATAATAGACACACACTCTTTTTTTCTATGTATCTGATAAGGTAGCAAATACTCTCTCCAAATTAGATAAAATTAACAATGATAGGTAGATATTCTTTTGTATAAAACTTTTTTTTTCTTCTTCTTTTTTATGTGTTTTGTACATGAGAAAGGAAAGAGTTGAATATAAAGAGAGAAAATAAAAAAAGTGGTTTTAAGGAATTATATGTATGTTATATATAAAAAAAATAATACACTTTTAGTATTAATAAAGACACAATGTATAGCTGCACCCAATCTAAGCGGATAACATGATACCAATACCGAACTTGCTTTGACCCTATTAAAAAATAGTCATCAATAAACCCACCTTTTAACATATTATGTTCAATCTTACCTTCATATGATCCAAATCACCACTGATGAGGAAAGAGAAACCAGGAGCCATCTTTTCTTCCAAGACAGCAGAGACCTTACCAGTAGTATCAATTTGACCTCTGAAAGTAGCTTGTCTAAAGTCAAATTTACCACCAACGGTAGCAACAGCTTCTCTACGACCATTTTGAACCATCAAGTTAAGTTCAACACCAAAATCAACCTTTTCATTAATACGTTGATAATAACTGGCTTGTAATGCACCAACACCTTGGAATTGTGCAGTAGCAATGAAATCATTGCCAGTATATTTACCAACAAGAGACATGGCAGTTTCTTCCATATCAGGAGTAGGACGTTGTAAGACAATTTCAGATCCAAGAGCCAAATTCTTAGTGACAGATTGAAGGTAAGAAGCCATATAAAGACCTGTCAATTCCAAGGGGTTGGGATTCATGGTCTTAAAGTTCAAAGAATAATCTGAACCATTGATTTCTTGTTCAACTTGAAGCATGGAATGACCAGGCATATTGGTAAGCTTTTTAAAAAAAATTTTTAATTTAGCTATTTGCCCTCCTATACACTATTTCAACTTACCTGAGCGACAACTTTTGTAATAGAGTTTTGAGACCAAGCATGTCTGAGAACACCGTTAAGGTTGGTATCATTATCCATGGTACCTTGCAACATAGTCTATTAAAGTCAATGTCAAATTAACAATAGTCTTCTTTGCATGTATTTCGTGTATTGCTTTACTCTTTCTGTCATATAACCAGTCATGAAGTTGTACATGGCAGGCATAACTTGAGAGCCTAAAGAGAATTGATGTTGAACGTGGAAATTGCCGGAAAGTTCTTTAACAATGTTGGCTTGAGCACCATCAAAAAGATAATTAGTGGTAAATGTTTCTATATATGTAAAAATAAATGAATGAGTACAATAATGTGTGAATCTCAAAACTCGCACCCCACCTTTAGTTACTTCGGCGTGAAGTCTTTCGAATTTTCCGGGGCTAGGTAAGTTGAGACGTCCTTTTTGGTAGTTGAACCAGGCAGGCCATTGGAGAGGATTCCAAGGAGATCCCGAAGGCTTCTGGTCTTTCAAACCAAAAGTACCGGAAAGAGGAGAGAACATTCTAGGTGCAACTGGAGTAGCGTCGGGTGTGGCCATTTGTAATTATAAGTGTAAAAAAGAAAATTTTTTTTCTATGACACCCTTCCACTTTTCACTTTTTCTTTTTTTCCTTTCGCACTAACAATTAAATTTTGCCCCGCTTTGGTCTCCGGGGGTGCTGTTGAAAAAGAAGCTCTGTGACTTGGTTTTTTTTGATGGAATGAACACTAGCTTGATATTCGTGTTAGCGGTAAAACAAAGCTAAATGAATATCGAAAAGCTGTAGCTTTTATTTTGCTATTCTTCTAGTTTTACTTGAGCTACTGCCTTGTTACAGGATTTTGACATAGCCATGCAAAATTAAAAGACAAAAGAGGGAACTTTTGTGTAAAAACTGTCTGTATACTTTTGACATTTCGCTAGCTCGCTAGCCGATTTTATACATATAAAACTTAGTTATCAGGAAACACCACTCCATATTATATAGCGGCTATTGCGTATGCTGATAATTGTATGTAATTTAAAGGATTTTTTCTCGTGAAGCATTCATTATATCACATCCAGCTTTGTATTCTGAGAAACGACTGTTGTATATGGCATATTTAGAACCATGTAATATCTTTTATAGTTTTTTGTTTATTATACAAGTAAATCTATAGTTTAGTATCTACAGTTACCAACCCATCGGGGCATTGGGATAACTTCACGCACATTATCCAGACCAGTCAACCAGAGAAGTAAACGCTCAAACCCAATACCATAACCGCCATGAGGTGCACTACCATACTTGCGTAAATCTAAATACCATTGGTAATCTTCTACGTTCATCTTTGCATCAATCATTTTTTGCTTCAAAATATCATATCTTTCTTCACGCAATGAGCCACCAACAAGCTCGCCAATACCAGGAAGTAACAAATCGAAGCAACCAACAGTTTTTCCATCAGGGTTGGCTCGCATATAGAAAGGTTTTAATTCAGAGGGGTAGTCAGTAACAAAAACAGGCTGGCCGCAATATTCTCCAGCTAAATATCTTTCATGTTCTGACTGAAGACTAGAGCCCCAAGTAGTAGGGAATTCAAACCTGCCCTTTTGTTTTTGTAGTACCTCAATAGCTTCAGTGTATGTCATTCTCACAAAGGGCTTATCAATACTTTTTTGCAATCTTTCTAGTAAAGACTTGTCGACCCACTTGTTGAAAAATTCAAGGTCTTCAGCACATGTATTCAATACATAGCGTGTAGTTTCTTGTACATTCGCTTCAGTAACATCCAAAAGTGGTGGTAGATTGTCAATGAACGCCATCTCTGCCTCTAACATCCAAAATTCTGCCAAGTGACGAGATGTTAACGATTCTTCTGCTCTAAAGACTGGACCGAACGTATAGACACGCGACATGGCGGAGGCTGTAATTTCTGCATGAAGTTGACCCGACACTGTCAAATAAACAGGTTTTTTGAAGAATTCGCTTGGATCTTTAACATCCAGAGGTGATACTCCAAAAACCTCCCCACCACCTTCACAATCATGAGAAGTCAAGACAGGTGTATTTGTCAATATAAATTCTTGCTCTCTGAAAAAATCTCTAAGACCTTCACTGGCTGCATTTCTTACTCGAAGTACGGCACCACCTGTATTGCCTCTTCCTCTCAAATGACCAATGCTTCTCAAGAACTCATTGGTATGACGCTTTTTTTGGAGTGGGTACGTCTAAAAAAAAAAAAACGCACCGATCAATAAGCGAGTAATTGGTTGTTGTAAACTTTTCGTGGCTTACACTATCACATTCACCGAGAACTTTTAAACTATCTACTTTCAACTCTTTACTTTGTTCTTTACCAGGGCTGGGAATAAGTGAACCCGATAGCTCAACACAAGCACCTGTAGTAAGTCTATAAAACAAAAATAATGAGTTTGATCGAAAGATTCGTGGTGTGTGCTCAATTACTTTTCAGCATCCTTGTCGTTTAAAATGGCTTGAATTCCTTTTAAATTAGAGCCGTCGTTGACAGTTGCGAAACAAACTTGTTTTTGTTTGCGAACAGAACGAATCCAACCTCGAACTTGTACGGAAGAGTCGTCTCCTTTTAATATAGACTTTATCGTTTGACCGGGTAGAATAGACTTTGTCGAATAATTAGCTCTTTTGATCAAGTTGGTGAGCAAATGTCGGTTCATTGTTTATAAAAAGGGGCAATAAAAAAAATTCAAGTGGTCGTCAGGCTCCCCTCCTGGGCAAAAGGTTTTTTGACACAATTGAACTCATCACACATCAATTGAAACCCAGCCCTCTGCTGTCAGTGGCACAGAAGAGGTATAGGACTTGGAATATATCTACAGTATGTCAGTTTGAAAAGCTAAACAATAATATCAACTAAAGATATTATACTCAAAACCGCAAGTAAATCCAACTATGTAGGTCATATCACTTGGGACATTCAGCTGTTTATAACGGATTACTTTCGGCCGGCCTATGTATCTAGAATCAACTGAAAAGGGCATAAAAGAGTAAGTCAGGACTCGGCATCAAAAGTATGAATGTGCTGGTTAAAATACAGATGTTTGCGTCTAAATAGCTTTTGGCGGGAGCCAAGTGTTGTCCCCCTTTTTTATATAGCTTGTACCTTATCGTGTCACGCTCCTCAATATCATATTGTGTAATCTATGATTCAATAATTTAGTCTTCTTTTTTGTAAAGAAAAAAAAAAAAAACAAAAAAACAAAATTAAACATGAGTGCCTATGGGAGTTTAAACACCACACCGCCCCCAGAGGATGTTGAAAATCAAACAAGCTCATCTAAAAGCTGGAGAGAAAGTCTAGGAGAAACACTGGAAAACGAAAAATTTCATTATACAGTACTTGGTTTAACTTTACTCGACGCCATTTGCGTTGTCATTCAAATCACCTATACTTTCTTTCACGAATGTCAAGTACCAGTCATTTTATTGTCTTCTAATGAAAAACACAATTACTGGTTGTTTTCTTTTGAAATTGCAGAAACAATTAGTATTTTTATCTGCGTTCTGTTTATGATGGAATGTTTACTCTCTTTGATCGCTTTTGGATCCAAATATTATTTACCCGGCTGGCCGCACTGGAAATTACATCTTTTTGATTTGGCAGGTAAATGGTCTACTGTACATAATAGAGGTCGCGCTGACTAATATATAATTTATTGCTATCTTCAATTGCAGTTATCTCTACAACATTTGTCCTTGAAGTAGGACTAAAAGGAAAAGAAAGAGAAATTGCCGGGTAAGAAACAAAACATATACTTATGAGTTGACATGTTAAACCTTAATATAAAGGCTTTTGATTGTATTCCGTCTTTGGCGCGTGGTAAAAATTATCGAGGCTGCAGTCATGGGCGTCAGTTTTGCTCATGAAGAAGAATTGGAACAATTGAGAGAGGACTATGAAAAACTTCAAGCAAAGTATAAAGAGCAAGTTGAATTAAATCAAAGGCTTACGAGCACGCGAGAATAAAATGTTAGTTGTAAATGTGTTTACTCCTTATATCGGCAGCAGTGTGTCTACGATATTAAAGTTTCGATGATCTCAATGACAGGTTTCACCCTGAAGTCATATAAAATTGAAATAACGTAATCATTCATCTAATAATACCGGCCATCAAATGGGTTTAGGCGGCTGTATTGTGTAGTCTCGCCACCTTTTTCTACAAGTTTCTATGCAAAAAGCTATGATAAATCTATTGATTTGTCAAAGATGTTTATTTTGATTAATAAATATTGTAGTAAATATATGTACAGGAAGTATTAAGTTGTAGAAGAAGAATTAGTTGTAAAAATAGTAAGTTTAAAATTGTTGTTGAGCTGCTTGCTTCTTCAAGTCTTCTCTCTTTTCAGACCAAGCCTTTATGATCATTAAGCCAGCTACGTAACATAATGTCATTGAAGTCAAAGCGACACAAACGTTCATCAAGAACATAGAGTCTACATTTTCTCTTCTTAACCACAATAAAGTACCTGAGTTGGAGGCCATAAATAAAATAGAACCAGCAATGAGTAAGAAAGCGCCAACAACTTCAGAAGGAGGACGACTAGGTTCAGAATCTTGAGGTTCGTTGCGATACAATGTGACGTAGGTGATGAAACGACAAACAGCAGCAGAAGCAAGTAAAAGACCCCACATGTAATGAATGTTTGTAGAATACACAGTATCTTGATGATGATTACCCATGGAGATACCAGTCATAAGGACAGTTAAAGCTGGGAAAGGGTTCAAGGAGTATCCTGCTAAGGGTCCTTGGTGGTTTGTCTTGTTCAAAATAGTGCGTTGCAACAATCTACGTACTGTACGGCTTTCGACAATAATGCCTGCTAAACCACACCACCACCACATGAAAGCCAAACTAGCATGTTCAAGATCCTTGTGAGTCCAAGCAGAGTCCTGACCAAAGTGTTCCATCCAAGTATTTGTAATACCGTAAAAGAAAATTAGACCAGATTCAATCATTTCGAAGCTGAAAGGAGAACCATTTTCAATTTTGTTCCATGCCCATCCACGATTAGCAAATGCTCCCAAATATCTACCGAATGTACCGCAACCATAAAAGAAGAAAATACCACCTTTGATAAGATGAGCAATACAACCAAGCACTTCCCAAGATCTAGAATGTAGCGTTTTTTAGAGTTTGACTTTGTTTTATATTCGAATTATTCATCTTACCTGCATACGCCATGATAAACCACTAAACCGCTAAGTGTTTGAACAAAAATCAATACGATAAATGTTCTTCCCATGATCATATGGAAGTAGCGACAAACCACCTTTGTAAAAGGATTATAGGCCAAAAGTACAAAACCATTTTTGATAATCTTGGGTACATAAGGAGAAACCTTATTAAAAGCACGCATGACAATGGAGTTGTTTTGGGAGGCAGTTGTAGTAGGGAGAGGCTGATGTACTAAAAAGTCATCTTCCTCAACATCATCTTCGTCATCAATAGCGAAATTGTGAGAAGAAGAACGTCTACTATTATGCTTGTCGTATTCATGGAATTCGTTCATATTTAAGGTTTCACCGCTTGCTTCACTATGACGATCGGAAGTAGAAGAGGTAGAAGAAGAAGATGCATGGTTTAAAAAGTGTTGATGTTGCTCCTGTTCTTGAAGTCTTTCGTATTCACTATTACTTCTGCCGATAGCATTGGCAATCTTTCTAACAACACCCACTGACATTTGAGCAATCATAAACACGAATAAAATCCAACCCAAAGTGTGATGAGAGTTTCCTTTATATAAATGAGGTGTAGAATGACCGTAGAGCTTTGCGAAGAAGAAGCCGACAAGAGCAAAACAGAAAGAGAGTAATTGAACAGGCATATGAAGTGAAGATCTAGCAATACCAAACATAATACCTAGCAACAAAAAAAAAAAAAAACACAGCTGTTAGGTCACTCTTCTATTTGACACATTTATGCGGTGATTTTTTTTCTCCTTACCAACAGGCATAAGGACCCAAAAAGCAATTACCATCATGGCAACATGAATATAGAAATAAGACTTGTTATCAGGAAAGAGTGCATATGACATTGGCTCATCACCCGTCGCATTGAAGGCTGGTACTTTTTCATCCATAGTCATGCCTCCACTATGTGTGTGTTGTTGTGCTAATGAAAATTGAATTAAGCACAGCAGTAAAATTGCAGATATGATATTATGAAGTCTGCTCATGCTTGAAAACAAAATGAAAACAAAATGGAAAAAAAAAAAAAAATTGTTTTTGACTTTGAGTTTTATAGGGAAAATTTTAGTGTGTCGTCGCCGTTATTGTGCAAGTAGGCAATATGCAATTTTTTTTTTTTTATCACCACCTCAAACCATTGTTCTCCGATTACGTCTTCTTTTTTTCGATTCTTACTAAACAGGCTCATAGTTTCGTTCTTGATTACATGTAATCCTGTAATTATGAGTAATAACCTGTCTAAAAATTGAGGATGTAGGTGCTGATAAAACTGATGATTGACCATGGTAATACAATCCTCCTTGTGTCGCCTTTAAGCTTAAGTGCTAAGGTTAAATGATATCATGGATTTTTTTTGCAAAACCCGGATAAATACATTTTTACGGCGAAATCGGCTTTCATTGTTGTGTGTAAAACCTGCCATTGTAGCTTTATTCTATTATATTCTTTGATCCCACACATATGTTTCAACCAGGATATATTAATGAAAATTTCATGCAAAAAAAAAAGACACACACATGCAATTTTCACACTTTTTTTTTATCTTTTTAAACCACATGTGTTTCTTTTTTTCATTTTATTTTGATAGATGACTTTTGTGTAACATCTAGGAAAATCTAATATTACCGAACAACTGTTCTCCAGAACGGTTAAATTTTATTCTGCTGTTAGGCAAAAAAAAAAAAAATTTTTTTTTTCTGTAACTCTTTTTTTTTTTTTTTGAAGGGCAATTACTAAGCAATGCCTACTGCTTATGACTTGGTCATTTTATAGGCAACTTTGTTGCTATGGCAAAATAAACAATTGAGTTGAGTCTTATCAAAGTGCCTCTAGTTGCCATTTGGAAAATTCTTTGAGAGCAATCATTTTTGCTATATAAAGGCTTTTGTTTTAGATTGACCCACGCTTTTAGTTATTGTGCTCTTTTAAGAAAAAAAAAAAGGTCTTACGATCTTTTTTCGTGTTAATATATATAAAAACGAGGGGCTGTGGTTCCGCTTACTTTGAATCATCAAAACAATCGCAATATAATGCAACCCTATTTCGAATTAGTGTTACTTGGACTCTATTTTCACTAGTCAGTAAACCGCAGCATGTATGTTTTTTGACAAAAAAGTCATTGATTTTAGATATTTAAGAGCTGTTTGTCAATACTATTAGTATAATTGCTGTACTATATTTTAAATTTCAGCATTCAATAAGCTTTCCTATAATTGCCGTAGCTGATGTATGCCTGATCAAATATTTTCCCGGCTGGCTGTAACGATCATTTAAAAAAGGTCTTATTGTTTATCCACCGAGTTCTAGAAGGATTTAGAAGCTTTTGCTGTATTTTTTTTTTAAACTTGTGAACAATGAAACCTCAAAAAAGGCAACAAAAAGTTACATTCTTTTTTTCTTTTGCTTCTTTTTTCTGTAACATCCAAACATACGTAACCGCTCGTGAATTATTTATGGAACTTGAGTACATTTGTTAAGTATTTGCTTTAAAGACTGTGCATTGCGAGAAATAGACTTTAGATAGAGGCGCCGAGATCTCCCTTGGACACAAAAACAAACTTTATAAAGTAATTACTAATACAAGCATATATCATCATATGCTTAGAATACTTTGCACGTATGTCATCTATAATAAATTAGCAATCAGTGGCGCGCTAATCTATTAAAAATAAACTACAATGTTTGGTGATATTAAAGAATAAACGCATGCATGTAGTTTTGCCCCGGTCTTCCGGCCATTCATAACATAGCACAAACCATTCAAATTTAACTAATATCATATGAGCTATACTAACAACCATAACATGTGCCTCAATTTTTCATTCATGAGAATTGCCATAATGTCCATATAAGAGCTGTACTACTGGGGTATTCTAATTTAATTGACATAAGTTATTTTGACAGACTTTGGATAATACATCTTTTTTTTTTTAGTGAAAATTATTATTATAAAAGATTCATAATCTGTGTGACAAGGTAGATATTTGTAATTCAGGAACGGCGAAGACTAAATTCAAGGGCTACAATTAGACTAATTAAATGCGCATTGTCGCTGCTGAAAAATTTCGCGTCATTTACTTTGCTTCAATGTGCTTACAGTATAGTGGTCACCTGAACTAAGGAAATGGCAACTATTTGGAAAAGAAAAGAAATTATCCTTTGGAGATGTCAATAATGTGCTTTGAAATTTGTTGACTTTGCTTTCTGTTGTAGTACAATGACAAAGAGGAGTCCAATTTTTTTAATATAAGTATTTATCAGCAAAAATAGTTAAGTATTTGCAAAGGGTGTGCAGGATAATGCGAATGTAACTACCATAGAATTGCATGTTCTGCGTGTGTAGTGCATCACAGTTCTGATGAATTTCGCAGTACTCTTTTTGGGATTTACAGAAGGGCAATAATGATAGATATACAGCACATCTTGGAGGTCATATTTCGACTGATTTTACTTCATTGCTATTTTATGCCAAATTTCATGGGGACCGACGAGAAGATTTTCGTATATGAAGAATATAAACTGGGGGAAATTTATACTAGCTAGAATTACATTAAAAGTGGCCCACAAGTATTTTTTTTTTTTTTTTTGAAAGAATTGAAGATCACTTTGCGTTTACATATTTGGCTATAAAATGTTGTCAATTTGTACGCTTTTAGATATCTTTACGACATTTTATTTTGGTCATTGCAGAATGCTCGTTTGGGATAAAATAAGGAAAAGCTAAATCTAAACTATTTCATGGAGGTCAAAAATAAATACTAATCTGCAATCAAGCCATCTGCATAAATCGGCTAGTTTGGCTAATAGCTATTATACGCCTTGTATTTGCGAAAGCTAGTTCTTGTTTGTTTTTTGTCTAATACATGTAATATTTAGACAAGAAGATAAGAATGCTCCAAAGGATACATGGTAATTGTATGACCGCTCAAATCGGACATTTTTATCTGTGATATATAAAGTATAAGCAAGTTTATAAGAAAAACGTCTTCAAACAAAGCAAGTCTTTTTCATTTTATAATCAAGCGAGCCTTATCTTCCTTCCTTCCTCAATAAGCTGATATATAATGCGTTTTATTCGCTGCATATTGACAATTTTCTTGCAACTGCTTTTCTTTACCGGAATCTGATGATATCAACGTACTTTTCAACTACTTAAACGAACAGCAAATAAACCCTAGTGATCATCGTGGGCTTTATTTTCTAAAAACAACACTATTGTACAGTCTTGATTTGTTCAGGATATCCTACTTGCCATTAACTGACCAAGGAGAAAGTGACATAATGCGTAGGATTTGGGTGATAATTGAATGGGCATTTGACGGAAGCAACTTAAAAGTAAGAAGTGAAAAAGGCAGTTTCGCTTCCAAATCGGATAAAAATAAAAAAAAAAAAAAGAAGATTGCGACTGTTGCATCTATGACTAGGCAACGGCCATCTGACATACCTGATCTGCTGATCCATTACAATCAGTATGAATTTTGTTCAGTTGAAGCGGGAAAGATGGAAAGTAACACTACTAAACAAAAGAATGATTCTAGCAAATTAGCAGTGAACTGCAAACAAATGCTTTTGAATCTATCGTATCATGCACCATCGTTGCACCAAGACATATCAATTATTGGAATGGGCATCAGTGGAATGAAATTGACAATATAAGAACTTAGTAATCCAAAGGCATGGTCTGTGTGTAAACAAAAAGACTGATCAATTGTATTTTCC
This sequence comes from Mucor indicus B7402, assembly GCA_000697295.1. NCBI lineage: Eukaryota > Fungi > Mucoromycota > Mucoromycetes > Mucorales > Mucoraceae > Mucor > Mucor indicus. Next base: position 129,940 of record JNEK01003076.1, read on the forward strand.
GGTTCACATAATCGAGTGGAGAAACAAGACGATTAAATTATGTGAGAAATTATGTGATAGTTCGATTGAAAGCTGGAGAAAGATTTCGAGCTGTGTGCACTTCGAGTGGAGGATCGGCTCCTTGTACTTTAACACCTTGCTTTAAAAAAATCAAATAAGCACTTTATTTACCAGCTCTATGATAGTCCCTGTTTGATAGTTTATATGTATATAACACCATATATGTCATACTCCAACATTATCATCATTTATCGAGCTGTCCTTTCATTGATTCCCATTTCATGTGCAATTTTTGCAGTTTCTCTACTGTTGGTAGACTGCTTCTCGCTATAGCTATTGTAGGTAGATAATCTAGTGCTCTCTTTATTCTTTTTTTTTTTTTTAGGTTTTACTGCTTTAACTTCTAAAACAATATTCCTCCTCTCTCATTGAAGACATTGTTTTGTCTATCTTTGTAGAAAAACATGTAATACATCTTCTTAATGGCAATAAATAGAGGTAACAGAAAAACGACGATTTCGAAAAAAAAAAAAATGCAACAACTTTTTTCACAAAACGACTATCTTTTCAAGACAGACTGTAGCCTAAAATGAATTTTGGTGCTGTAATTAACAAAAACGAACTTTGGAAATCACAACTATGAAAATTGGAGCTTGTGCAAAAACAAAACGAAAATAGGGGGTGGAGACACTGTACATATATGCCCTGATTAAAATAGGCAATTAAAATGCCTTTTATGTTGTATTTCTAAGTTGGACAAAAAAAAATCATTTGTTCTCATTCTGTATCAAGAACTTCATTAGTAATAATAGAGATTCTTAGGAGTTAGATTAAGAAGAAACTGTGTTCTATGTAAATTCTAATTCGTGATATTTGCTTGAGTGACGCATAAAAAAATAAGGATTTCTCCTTAAGCTCACACTGTTAATTTTGCCAAGGTTATAACTTGTGTGCAACAACGTTGTTCGCTTTTTTAGAGTTTACCAAATAAAGGGATTCTCCTTTCGCACAAGAATAAAAAAAATTAAGTAATTGGGAACTATAGTCTTCCATTTCTTTCTCTATTTGTAAAAAGTGCAAACATGTCTGACGATAATGTCGAAATAACAGAATTAGAATTGTTCGATCAGCAAGATCAAGATGACAGCTATGACTCCGACTATTCTCTTGATTACGAGTTCAGTGGTCCAAGGTATTCCAACTACAGACCTATCGACGAAGAAGGTATTGCTTCCGACTTATCGGACGAAGAAGTTGATCAAAATGCCTCGAGATTTGACATGTGGGATGACGACCCTTACAATGACTTTACTTGGGAATCAAACGATATGCAACTAACAAAGTTTATTAAAGAAAAGCAAAAGCAACTCTCGAACAAAGAAAGTTTTTGGACAAAAAAAAAGGGCTGGCCAAAACAATTACCTTATTCTTGCTCTTCAACCAACCATGATCAGTCTGCAAATGCAATATGTCTTGTGCAATCAAACTATGGTCTTTCTGAACGAATTTACGCTGTATATCGTGATCGCATTATTGAATGTGGTAGACCACCGTCTTCTGGAAACAAAAGGCAAAAGAATAAAGAGTTTTCTAAAGATACTACTACTTGGATCGAAAGCAATGATCATCATCCAAACTATAGTACACATAGCTCAACTAGTAAATTTTTTGATACACATCAATCAGTTTCAGTAACAGGCTTACAGCGAGAACAAAAAGAAAAAGTACCTCCAGCAACAATAGAGCGTACCGAGGAGCTGATTAGCCAGTTTGAACCATATACAAAATACATTAAGAGATGTGATTACCCAAGCATTTTACCAACAGACGCTTATATATATCCAGGCTTTGATCCTCAATGTATTGCATACAAGTATGGTTATTTAGCAATTGGTGGCGTAGAAGGGGAGTTTGAGTTATATTGCTGTATGGATGCCGCTAACCCTGTCAAGATATGGGGTACGAAGTTTAAAGGAAAAGATAACGTGATGCTAATGACAAACTCTATTCAATTGGTCCGATGGAAAAATACCACAACAGCAGAATATGAACACATGCTAATTGGATGTATGAATGAGGCTGGGCTTTTATTCTATCATTTACCTTCTCACAATCATTGCAATACCTTTCGTTCAACAGCGTCGCCTGTCGTTAAATTACATAGTCATATTCGATCTTTTAATGGAGTACCGATTAACGACGCAAAACTAAGCCCTGATGGTACAAGGCTAGTGTGCGTAGGTGATGAGAACATGATATTTATGATTGATGTTCATCTTTGTACAAACACTGGTGAAATCCAATTTGGAAACCCTATTGAAATGGTCATACCACCTCACTTATTTGAGTCAAGACTCATGCTTTCTTCTCCTTTCTCATCACAGTATGTAGCGTGGAGTCCTTCTTCCCAGTATTTTGCTCACACATCGGATTCTCACAATTTAGTATTTATTTGGAAAACTGCTACTAAAGAAATAGTGCATACTATAGATGCTGCAGGGTACACATATGCAATCGTCTTTCATCCTCATTTGGAAAATGTTCTAGTGTTCACAAATCGTTATGGCTACTTTCAAACTATAGAATTCTCCACAGACACCGTGAGACATGAAATTACTATGGTATCTTTTCGAGGCGAAGTAGATAAGCGGTTAAGAATATTGGCTAAAATTAATGGTATTGAATGGTCAAAAGATGGAAATTATCTTTACGTTGCAACTAAAAAAAGGGTCTTGGCCTACCAATTCTCTATGACGAAATACAACAATATACCCAAACTGATAGATATAACAGGCATTCAAGTGAAAAGAGCCTTAGAAAAGCAAGAAGAAACAGAAAATTCACGTAAACAAAAAAAGTTAATATCAACTGATGGTACAATATTAAAACAATGGCAATTCATACCTGCTCATATTCAATTTAGAGTATTAGGTAATAAACACCAACTTGCTTGCCACTATTAATTTGAAACTCACTACCATTACTACTACCACGCTATACCTACTAAGCTTTTCTTCTTTTGTTTCAAAAAAAAATTCCCTTTTTTTTTTTTTTTTTTTTATTTGTATATATATATATTATATATATATATAAAAATAAAGTCTTGTAATTTCTACCAATGGACCAGACAACAAGAAATGACGAAGATGAAGCAGGCTGCAAACTATTAGACTCTTTTGCTATTTTCGTACAATTACTATTAGCTGGCTTAGCTTTCTCAACACTTATATTAAAACGTCAAAGAGAAAAACCACAAAGACCTCTATTTATCTGGTAAAAAAAAAAAAAAAAAAAAAAAAACCTAGAATGGCACAACTCAAAAAGCTCAAATGTCACATTGTAGGTCGTTGGACGTGAGTAAGCAACTCATTGGTGGCGTCGTTGTTCATACATTAAACTTGATAGTTTCTCATGTCTTTGGCAAAAGCTTAGAGGGCGAGCCCCAACATAATCCTTGTGTTTGGTAAACTTGTTTAGCATAGATATGATGCTTGGTTGTTCTTCTAATCAAATTTTACATGTAGGTACTTTTTAAATATTTTCGTAGACACAACATTTGGAGTATTGGTGATATGGGGAGTTTTAGGAGCAGTCAAGTTTGTAGCAAGGTTTTATAGAATAAAAGGATTCCAAAGTGGTGTGTATGGAGAACCTCCGCTCATCAATCAGATTCAAACATGGGCAAAACAATTGGGAGCATATATTTTAGCACTTGTCACTATGAAAATCGTCGTTTTGATTATTTTTGCTATCTGCCCTTGGTTGGAAGGTTTTGGAAAATGGGTGCTTGGTTGGACTATGGGAAATTATAGAGTTCAGGTCTTATTTGTGATGCTCTTGTAAGTTCAGAAATCCTAATTTTCTAGTATATGGTATTGATATACACATATATAGTTTTCCACTTGTGATGAATATTATACAATTTTGGCTAGTTGATACAATTGTTAAACACAAAGTACTTCGCCCTATCCGCTTAAATCTGGACGACGAATTACCAGAAGACATGTTGGTATCAGATGGAGAATACAACGGCGATGATAGCTTCTTTCAGGATTATGGTAGTGATGAGGAGGACGCAACTTCAATTTCTTCTATTAGAATTCAGCATAAAAGTTCAACTAAAGCCAAGTTGCACCGTTCTTTGTCCGCAACTAGTACATTGTCTGAAGAAAGCCTATACGAGTTAAGAACAAGTAGTAATAATAATAACCTCCAATAACCTGTATATTATGTATTGTAAATTAATACCCTCTCTCTCTCCAGTAATTCTTAATAATAAAAAATGTAACACAAGCAATGTCTAACAAAGTATAAACAAATATGTTTGTCGTTAGCCTATAACGACACCTATACTCTAATTAGCTTATTCAATTTGCGGTTATAATAACCAATAGGGAAACATATACCTACGACCCTTATTTTGGGACTGGCTGACATCATTGTTGAGCAAACTTAAAGCCAGCGACTTTCCCTTCGTTCCTGGGAATTTTTTTCATTTTTTAAAGGGCAATATACCCAATGAATAGATTTGCTCGCTTATCCATCTTGAAAAGAACTATCCTTCAGCAATCTAAAAGAAACAATCACGATGCTTCTAAGCCTTTTCCCCCGCCGCAACCTACTAGACCCATAGATATGTTGAATGATGCATCGGACAGTAACATTAATGATCTTGATCCTCTTAAAGATAGTGTCATGTCAACAGCACTTGATTCTGTAACTGACGAAACAATGTCAGCAAAAGAAAAAGCCTACAGACGCAGCCATCATTTTGACACCTATGATCTGGCAATGCATCTAGAGAATCATGGATTTACTAGAGGTCAATCAGAAACCATAATGAAAGGCATCAAATTTCGATTAAGGCAGAGGTAAATTAAGTAAAAAAAAAAAATAAGAAAAACTGTTCAACCACATAACACTTAATCTTTAGTACTGCCTCGGTGAAACAACAATTGCTATTTACTTCTGATTTAGAGAATGTAATTATATACTAATTGCCCTCGATTGACTGCAACTTTGACATGTGTAAATAGGAATCATATTTATTTAAAGCAGCTCTATCAGAGCTTAGAACAGAGGTACAAGTGATGCGAAGAAACGATATGCAGATGCTTCAAACTGAGCTGTCAACACTCACAAGGGAGGTGGAGAGCCTAGAACAAAGACTTAGCGAAAGTGTAGCTGACATGAAGAACGAAATTCAAATGGATATGAACAATAGGAAAAACGAAACGCGTGAGGAACAGAAAGCAATGGATATGAAAATTCAGGAAATTAACAATAAATTCACTATTCAACTTGGTGATATTCGGACCGAGATTGAAGCAGTGCGTTGGGAGACTATTTGGAAAGGAATGAGTAAAGTACAAAACTGGATATATGAAACTGTGTATCTAACTGTCTGTAAATTAGCGGGAGTTTTACTTGCAGGTCTTACTATTGCCAGTATAGGTTATCTTTTGAATCGGTTATCTGCTAAAAAGGCAGAATTTCTGAGGGCTGAAGCGGACCGTAAGAAGAAACTTAAACAAGAGGAAGCGAATAGAGCAGGAACAGCTGATATGGAAGTCATATTTTAGAGCCCACTACTAATTATACTTAATTAATTCGTTTTTCTTATAAATGTGTATTTGTATCTATAAATAAACCCTTTTTTTTTCTTTACTTTTGCAAGCCATGAATCGAAGCTTGTCTTGTCCCGCGTGTATAGAATACGGGTCTCATTACAAAATAACAGAAGATAATTTAAATATTCATAACGAATATTATGAGAGCTTACAGGTGATAATACAATGGTGTGTAGTAATTTAAATTTGTATATTGAGGTATACCTCTTTTCGCTATTAACATTAGGAAGGGTTCGAATACACCCAAATGTTTGTGAATTATCAACAACAATTAGCTGCAAGAGAGTTAATACTTTTAAACTATAACGAAACTCATCGAAGGAATACGATATTACTCGAAAGAAGCACCGATGACTCAGACCTTATTATCGAGAACGGCAACAATGAAGAAAAAGACTATCAAGAAGAAAAAATGGCGATCATCACGAGAGGTCTGAGAATTACAGGCTCATTATTGCCAGATGTATTTGCCTTACCAGAAATCAGTGTGCAGAAAACTTGGAAAAGCTGCGGCGAACCTAGCAATGATACTTCACTTTTGAAGAAGATTAAAAAAAGATTTCAAAGAAAAGAGGATACCACAAGCCAGTTCATTGCGTATCGTTATCCTAAAACAATTGATATCCATTACTTGAGGTCAATTGCAATTCAGTTATTATCAAACTTTCGGCCTTCATAGGAATAAATTGATTAATTGGTAGATGCATGTAAAGTAACATATATGCATACCATATACCTTTTAAAACTATACTTTGTGTACGTCATTGTGTAGTGATTCCTTATTCTCTCAAATAGTTCAACGTAGTGTGGAGAGATCTGGTGAAAGTCTTACAGGTTGCTTATTTACCGCCATCATCATACAACGTCTTTCTAAACTTTACTACCTATATTTCATTAAGCTTTTACAAGCCAGCTTCATGATGACAAACTCTATCGTACTTTAACGATGTATTTCTATGGGCTTTCTTTATGCGTCATATCAAGGATTATAACATTGTGTTTTTCGTCGTTAAACAACAGCTATACTGGATTAAGTACCTAGTATCAATTAGAAAATGTTTGAAAAATCTGGCACTTTTCTCTTTATGCCTATGTAAATTTCTATCCTGCAATCGTTTCACGCTTTTGCTCTTTGATTAAGAGAAATCTTTCAGAAGCGATTGGTAAGGAGGTACGTGAAAATCGTAAGAAAGTTAATTGTAAGAGAATAGTTGAAAGACCAATTTTTTACTTGGGCATCTTGTTTGTTTTTTTGTTATGTCTCAAACCAATAGAAGCCATTTATAAAGATACAGTATTCTTTATGTAAAGCCTCTACACATTTACTGTCACTGACGTCCCTTCACCAGAATATTGATGTATTTTTGTGTTAGTAAATGTTTCCCCCTTTCTTCAACGTTGTCACAAAAATTAAAATTGTGTAGCACGTTATAATTTCAATGTAATCTCCTTTTGTTTATCTACAATTGAAGATGACCACAATCTACGACATTCCAGTTGAATTGCTATACAGAGTATTTCAACTTGTAAGCTTTCAAGACCTGCAAAAATGCCAAAAGGTGTCTCCTATTTGGTATACTCTTTCCCACCTTGTTATACTGAAGGAAATTCACTTATTGGGTCAATCTGCTGTAAAAAGCTTCATTTCATCTATTGATCATAATCCAAAGCTCAATTACTTGAAAGCAGTTAGGGCGATATATATCTCCCCTCAAGAGAATGAAATGGACAGCGACTATCGATTGGAGAAAGAAGATATTAAAAAATTGTTCCACCGTTTCCCAAACCTTGCTACTGTAAAACTTGTTGACAGCTGTTTGCCGTGGTTTGCAGAAATGGATGATGAGGATTTATGTAAAGAGCTCATAAGGGATTGCCCAAATATCATTGATTTTGAAGCAGAATTTCCTCAAGACACAGACGGTATACTTCAATCCTATAACCTTCGACATGTGTTGACAAAATTAACTGTGGACGACTTTCATGTCGATATCGCGTTACGGTTTGGAAGTATTATACAGTTTATAGCCAGCTTCCCTCGTTTAAAAAAACTACGCAGCTATTCTGATCAGATAGCAAGTTTGAATAACCTGTTATTACTCGCTCGAGCTCTACCAAACCTTACAGAAGTTCGACTAAATGTGCTTGGGGATAATATAAAATTTGCAGAGCTGTTTTTAGCTAGTCAACCCCAAGAAGAAAAGCTCTTAATTCTGGATAGACTCTCAAAAATCACTCATTTAGTATTGGACTACCCCCATAGCTTTTGTTTAAACGCGATTCAGTTTATCACGAAATATATGAGTAACTTGGAATACTTTGGTTTAATCAGCAACTCTAATGCATATTGGACTGATATGCATAAAGAGGTGTTTTGCAATGACATTATTAACTTCCTGGGAACTAAAAGGGGATTTATAAAGTTACAAAATCTACGTCCTGAATTGTGGAAGCACTTTCTCCCAACGTTAATAAGCAAAACATATGTAAAAACACCACTTATCCAGCAAAAAAAGAACACGCAAATTTTTAAACGTGGATTTGGGATGTATAGATAGCGACGAAAACAGGGAGAATATAGATCTTTTTGTTGATATGAAGCAGCCCGAAACCTTAAGAGGAATGTCTATTATATTCCGCGAAAACTTTGAATACGTAATTGGCAACTTTTTTAACCTAAACAAGGCTTTAAGAGAGGTAGACGAATTTACTCTGTCTCTAGATATTAAAGACGAAAATTTCTTTGACGTACAAACCACCCACTATATAACAATTCTTGAATATATGCCATTATTGAAGAAAGTGGAACTAGATGTCCCTCGATGGCTCGTGCAAGATGAGGATTCAGACTTTATTCGTGCGAGGTTCCAACATGTAGAAGACGTTACTTTCTGAGGAACTGCTAAAGCACAGTTTGGAGGGTTCATATCTTTAGCTTCTCAATTATTCCCCAACCTAATGAATCTCAGTTTGTATTATTACGATGGCATGCTTAATATGGATTCTGGCGAGATCATGGTTTCTTTAGGTAAATTCAAGTTAAATCGCCTAACAATGGATATGACACCAGTAAAGGGCAAAATGACAAAGTATTTGGGAAAAGAGACATTTGGAGAAGAAGACTTTTTTTGCTTGAATTGAAAATGCTTGAAAGCGGGGAACGTTACCTGTATAAAGTCTTCTTAGACTTGTCAATTGTCAAAATCAACGACAGTGATCTCAAAGGATTCGTTTGTGGTAGAGATTATTTGCAATTCCGTATTATTATCAATAGTTTGAAGTGTTTGGAACTTTGTATGCTCAATAGAGCTTTGAAAAGATATGAAACAGAGAAGTACTTGCATGAACCATTGACAGAAGAAGATTTTGTATTTCGAGTCAACGTACCCTTCATATAACTTGTCTTTGTATAATGAATAAAGAGTTAAAAAAAGCGCAACCGTGCACATAATAGTATACCAGTGTATTGCATTTCTAAGTTCAAATCAGAAAAAGGTGGGTATGACTTAACCTAGACTACATCTGTTATGATTCGTCTCCTTTGCAATTCGACAAGCATTTATGGTATTGGGATGAATTTATCTTGATTTCCAGCAAGGAAACAAGAACAGGGTCATCAATGTCAATAATACAAGGTATGTCTTTATTTCAAACAGTCCTTTTTTAAACTACAAGAACTGAATTCTTGACTCTCACCAAAGAAAACTCAAACTTTTTGTTTCCATATTACTTTTGGGAGATGAAAGAAATGTTGTCATATTATACAAGGAAAGAAGACAGTGAAGTTCATGAGAGCCTTATTATTGGCGTGGTAGCTCTTTACCAATTCTCTTTGATAAAAGAGAATACGGTTAAATAGGGTAGACTTTGCATAAGCATGAAAATTAGATTTGCTCTCCTTTTGCCGATTAACACCAAAAACACTGAGATAATAGAAAGTTTTGACTGAAATTTCTAACCTGTACCTTCATTTTATCAAATTTCACCCTTTTTTGTTTTCATCTTACTTCTTTACATCTTGACTTATTAGCTTACCCAGTTTTTGCTGATCTAAATTTGTCTGTTTTCTTCTCTTATCGCTAACTTATAAAAGAAGATCTTCAAAACGTACGTACGCAATGAACAACAAGCAGCGCTCAATTAACTTTTTTTTTTTTTTTTTTTTGTAAAGTTAAAAAGATGACTGTCTCTGATACAGAAGCAACAATTACGCAGACCCAAGGACATTCACAACAGCAGATTCAACACCCTTCAGAGCAACAAAAAAGTAACCAAAGAGAATACAAAAGACGGTCATCGCCGTTTACAAGAAACAGACGAGGTGGAAGTTATAATAGGTTTAATAACCGAGAAAGCAGTAATAATCACGGCAATTTTAGATATAATCAACATCAATATCGCCCCCATAATGAGCCCTACACAATCCCTTCTTATATGTATTACTACGCGCCACAATCCCCTATTTATTATCCCTCTTCCTATGATATTACTTCACCAAATATAAATACAGCTACGCGTGATGATGAAGATCTAGAAATCATCATGCATGATGAAAGTACTCAAGATACAAGCTCCGACCAAAGTAAGTAGAAAAATAAAAAGCTTTTGAAAACACATCGCTAACAAGTTTCTATAGATAAAATACTTGATTTAAAAAAGCAATTAGAATACTATTTCTCAAGGTAAACAGCTCAAATACACGTATTACACACAATTTATTAATAGAAATTGATGTAGGCAAAATTTAGTGAATGATACTTTCTTAGGTAAAAATAACGCTTGCTGTTAATAATGAACGAAGGCTAAATTATCAATATAGTATCTCAAATGGATTCAGATTTGTATGTTCCAATATCTTTGATTGCCAGTTTTAAGCGCGTTCGAGAGTGGACTACCGACATGGATTTAATTGTGAAGACTCTAAAAGAATCTTCAGCTGTTACAGTAGATGAATCAGGAACAAAAGTAAAACCAAATATTTCATTAAAGAGAAGCACCGTCATACTACGTGATGTACCTGATTGTACAGAGGAGGTAAATCAACAAATAACCAAACTTGTTTCTATGCATTACAACCCTAACATGTATAATACCAGGAAATCAAGGAATATTTGAAGGATATAGATGCACCTCCTGCTCAGTCTATGAAAAAAGATATTGGAAATTTATGGTATTTCACATTTGAAACAGAAAGTGAAGCTTTAAAGTTATTTAACAACGTGAAAGGGAAGCCCTTTAAAAATCAAATGATTGCTGCAAGAATGAAATCTGAACCAGCGCTAAGAGTGTATGTATAGTTTTGGGATCTATTGTTGAAGTTCTAACGCGCCCTTTTCTATACAGGCAAGCCCGTTCATTAGAAGCAACATCTCCAAGTCAAACAATCCATTCACCTGTAGATCAAGGGCAAAACGAATACGCTTTTAGTGGATATTATTACCCTTATCAAAATGTATATCCTAATTATAGACAAAGTAGTAATATGAGGTCTACTGGTAATCGTTATTCAAACAGGAATTACTATAGACAGAATTACGAATACTCTCACACAGGAAGTAGATCAACTCGTGGAGGCTATAAAAACAAGCATTTAAATAGATACGTAAATACACGAACTTCAATACCTTCAAATAATGCAGAATCAGAAGTAAAGGAGAACTTGGAAGACAATATGGCGAACTTGCTTATAGACGATGAAAAAAAACCGCATTACAACCAAAAACAAAGGCACCCAAATTACAAAACGAAAGCTGCAGAGAAAAGCAGTAATAAGCCATCAGCTACCAATGACAGCAGTGAACATGATGAACGTGTCGTTCATCCCAAATACAACGAAAATGACATAAAAAATATGACGACTAATGCAGGAAGTCCTAATGACAGCCATACTCATACGCAAACGTACAACTCTGATAAATCCAAAAAGAAGCCTTACAGTAACCAGGAAATGAAGAAAAAGAAAAAAGGGAAACAGTATACTAATACCAATCAAGGTAAGTGCACTTTTTATTCTCAAGAAGCCGAATACATAAACAATGACCTAACGTAGAGAAATTGAAGCCGACACATTTCCCACCTCTATCAAATCATCAGGTGGATATTACGCCAAACATGATTACCACAGAAGGAACACCAACAAGATCAGCAGCAGATATTGTGAAATCTAGTGTACCAATAAAGACGGATAAAAAACAAACAACGATACCAGCAGACAAAAATGAACCATTCCCAACCCTTTGTCAAACCACCGACTTTAAGGCAAATTCCTCAAGCTATGCCGATATTCTAAAAAAATAAAAAATAAAAAACTTTTTCTGGTTTCACACATCTTTTTTTTTTTTTTCCCTTATTTTGATCTCTCCCCCCCTCTCTCTCTCATGGCGACTTATGCTTTTCTAAGAAAATCCATAAAAACGAAGGTCAAAACAACTAACAAAGGTAAATTGCGCAACTCAATGGCTTCTCTCTTTTTTTTTTTTTTTTTATTTGTTTTATAAATTCTTTCGTGCCTTAGTTATGAAACCTTCACTATTTAGTTTCAACCCTAAACAACTTTCTCTTGCCATTCTCATAATTCAAAGCAGCATGCAAGTGATCATGATGCGCTACTCACTTCTTGCACAAAAAAAGGACATGTACATTGCTTCTACTGCTGTCTTTATGGCGGAAATTTTCAAGATCGTGGTATGTTTGTTTATGCTCCATCGTCAAAAAGGATCTCAATGGACAACCACGCTTCGTGCCTTACGAAAACCTCAGGAACTTGTCATTATGCTGATACCCAGTGGTCTCTATGCCTTACAGAATAATCTTTTATATATTGCTCTCAGTAACCTAGAGGCAGCGACGTTTCAAGTAACATACCAGCTAAAAATCTTGACTACAGCTATTTTTTCGGTATGGTTACTCGGCCGATCCCTCAACCGGATCAAATGGTTGTCGTTATGTTTGTTGATGGTAGGTGTTATATTTGTGCAGATGGAAAGTGCCTCCAACAATAACAGCAAAGTAGAAAATGACCAAAAACCATTCATTGGACTAGCAGCTGTGTTGGCCAGTTGTATTTCGTCTGGATTTGCAGGATGTTATTTCGAGAGATTGTTAAAAACATCAACAGCATCTATGTGGACACAAAATATTCAATTGGGTCTATGTGGGTTATTTTTCTCGTTCTGGGCAATGATAGTGTCAGATTATAGCACAATTCAATCACAGGGTTTATTTCATGGTTATAACCTGCTTACTTGGTGTGTAATAACAAATCAGGCACTAGGCGGACTACTGGTTTCTCTAGTAGTGAAATATGCAGATAATATCCTCAAAGGTTTTGCCACTAGTATATCCATTATTCTGTCTGGAATGATAAGTTTTTGTTTTTTTGACTTTAAACCTTCAATCTTATTTATATTGGGAACAACCGTTGTAATGACTGCCACTGTATTATATAGCTCTAATTTTCGATTGTAATAAACGACACTGTATATATACCCTTTTTGTTTAGAAGAACTTCTTTACCAAATCTTAGAACACATCATTTAAAAGAAGGCTGCATTAATAAATTAAGCATGATATCATCTTTCGAAATGCATAATATCGTCAGAACTACAATAGAAGAGTATTACATACAATTGAAACTAAATCTTTGGACAGGAAATGGTTGCCTGTAATAATGTTAACAACGTATGACGGGTTTATAACCTCCTCCTTTACGACAATTCTTTTCGCTTGTAAAAGAAATGAAGCGGTTAAGCACTATAAGAGTTCTGCATAAGCTTAGAAGATTCTTGACATAACTGGTAGTCGCTATGAACTTGTATATTATAATTAAGGGTTTTTACCAAAAAAAAAATTTTTTTTATTCTATTGTGCCGCAGTTATCACCAAAATCCAAGTTTTTTTTTTCTAACCGAAAAAATAATAAAAATCACTACAATAAATTTTTTCTGCTTTGACTGGCAGCTCTTTGTTGTATTTCTAGGTCTGTCCCTTTATAAAGCATCAAGAGTCTGCTCCAAAATTTGCTTTTCTCTTTCAGAATTAGCAGCATCAGATGTTCCTTCTGCATTAGTTAGAGCTTTCAGCTCTATCTAAAGCACTTTCAGGTCTGCTAGAGGCGCCGCTAGAACTTTCTGCTACGTCAAAGATGCTATTAGAACTTTCACCTCTTTCAGAATTAGGATTAAAATTAGAGAATTGCATATTGCTTGATAATTATTGATGGATAGTATTTAAAAGTAAAGTGAAAAAAAAAAAAAAAAATAGACATCTGTCAAAAGAAATACAGAATAAGGGGTTTCAGACGCCGAAAATGCCATGTAAAACTTCATGTATTTTATTGGGTGACATTCAGTGACAGATTACGCCTGCGACATACACTGTGACTATGTTAAGATACCTCCACTGTATCTTAAAACCAATTTTGGCAAAATAATTCAAATCTTTCCCTTCACTTTAACACTCGAAAATGGGTACGTATCCATACATCAGATGGCATCATTCATCCATCTCTTATATATGTCTTTATACTTGCCAACGGATGTATTTACTAACATTATCTGTTCTTCTATCTTATAGTTGTAAGTACTCGAAACTCAATTTTAACGACTTCATTCAATTGTCCCCATGTGAACATGTCTTAATTTTCATTTTTCTTATAGAATTTCACTATTGAAGAAATCCGTGGTTTGATGGACAAGGTTACCAACGTCCGTAACATGTCCGTTATTGCTCACGTCGATCACGGTAAGTCTACCTTATCTGATTCCTTGGTTTCCAAGGCCGGTATTATTTCTTCCGGTCGTGCTGGTGAAGCTCGTTTCATGGATACCCGTAAGGATGAACAAGAACGTGGTATTACCATCAAGTCCACTGCCATTTCCATGTATTTCAAGATGGAAAACGAAGATGATATCAAGGAAATTAAGCAAAAGACCGATGGTTCCGCTTTCTTGATTAACTTGATCGATTCTCCTGGTCACGTTGATTTCTCTTCTGAAGTTACTGCTGCTCTTCGTGTTACTGATGGTGCCCTTGTCGTTGTCGATTGTATTGATGGTGTCTGTGTCCAAACCGAAACTGTTTTGCGTCAAGCTTTGAACGAACGTATCAAGCCTGTTATCTGTCTTAACAAAGTTGATCGTGCTCTTCTCGAACTTCAATTGGACAAGGAAGAACTTTACAACGTAAGTATAAAACTGGGCAGATTAAAGTGAACGTACTTATTGATGATTGATTAGTCTTTCTCTCGTACCATTGAATCTGTTAACGTTATCGTCTCTACCTACCACGACGAAGCTCTCGGTGACTGTCAAGTTTACCCCGAAAAGGGTACTGTCTCTTTTGCTTCTGGTCTTCACGGTTGGGGTTTCACTCTTCGTCAATTCGCTAACCGTTATGCCAAGAAGTTCGGTGTTGACAAGACCAAGATGATGAACAAGCTCTGGGGTGAAAACTACTTCAACCCCAAGACCAAGAAGTGGACCACCAAGAGCACTGATGCTGATGGTAAGCCCCTTGAACGTGCTTTCAACATGTTCGTCTTGGATCCCATCTACCGTCTCTTCGACTCCATCATGAACTTCAAGAAGGATCAAACCAAGGTTCTCCTCGAAAAGTTGGAAATCAACCTCGCCACTGACGAAAAGGATTTGGAAGGTAAGGCTCTTCTCAAGGTCGTTATGAGAAAGTTCTTGCCTTGTGGTGATGCTCTTTTGGAAATGATCTGTATCCATCTTCCTTCTCCCATTACCTCTCAAGCCTATCGTTGCGCTCAATTGTACGAAGGTCCTTCCGACGATGAATGTGCCGTCGGTATCCGTAACTGTGACCCCAACGGTCCTCTTATGCTCTACGTCTCTAAGATGGTTCCCACCTCTGATAAGGGTCGTTTCTATGCTTTTGGTCGTGTCTTCTCTGGTACCGTCCGTGCTGGTTTGAAGGTCCGTATCCAAGGTCCTAACTACGTTCCTGGTCAAAAGAACGATCTCGCCATCAAGTCCATCCAGCGTACTGTTCTTATGATGGGTCGTGGTGTCGAAGCTATCGATGACTGTCCCGCTGGTAACATTATCGGTCTTGTCGGTGTTGATCAATTCTTGGTCAAGACTGGTACTATCACCACTTCCGAAGTTGCTCACAACATGAAGGTCATGAAGTTCTCTGTCTCCCCTGTCGTCCAAGTCGCCGTCGAAGTCAAGAACGCCAACGATCTTCCCAAGCTCGTTGAAGGTCTTAAGCGTCTCGCCAAGTCCGATCCTTGTGTCATGACTTTCACTTCTGACTCTGGTGAACACATTGTCGCTGGTGCTGGTGAACTTCACTTGGAAATTTGTTTGAAGGATCTTGAAGAAGACCACGCTCAAGTTCCTCTTAAGTATGGTGACCCAGTTGTCCAATACCGTGAAACTGTTACTGCTGAATCCAGCATTGACTGTCTTTCCAAGTCTCCCAACAAGCACAACCGTATCTACATGCGTGCCACTCCTTTGGGTGATGAACTTGCCAACGAAATCGAAGATGGTAAGATTGGTGCCAAGGATGATTTCAAGGCTCGTGCCCGTATCCTTGCTGACAAGTATGAATGGGATGTCTCTGAAGCCCGTAAGATCTGGTGTTTCGGTCCTGACGGTACTGGTCCTAACGTTATGGTCGATGTTACCAAGCAAGTCCAATACCTCGGTGAAATCAAGGATTCTTGTGTTGCCGCTTTCCAATGGGCCACCAAGGAAGGCCCCGTTGCCGAAGAAAACCTCCGTGGTTGCCGTTTCAACATTCTCGATGTTACTCTTCACGCTGATGCTATCCATCGTGGTGGTGGACAAATCATCCCTACTTGTCGTCGTGTAGTCTACGCTTCCGTTCTTACTGCCTCTCCTGGTATCCAAGAACCCGTCTACCTCGTCGAAATCCAATGTCCTGACTCTGCTATTGGTGGTATCTACTCTTGTCTTAACAGACGTCGTGGTCAAGTCTTCTCTGAAGAACAAAAGGCCGGTACTCCCATGATGACCGTCAAGGCCTACCTCCCCATTAACGAATCTTTCGGTTTCACTGCTGATCTTCGTGCCGCCACCTCTGGTCAAGCTTTCCCTCAAGCTGTCTTTGATCACTGGCAAATCATGTCCGGTAACCCCTTGGAAGCCGGTAACAAGGTCTACGATATCATTCGTGCCACCCGTAAGAGAAAGGGTCTTAAGGAAGACGTCCCTGGTCTTGACAACTACTATGATAAGCTCTAAACTACATATAACTTTTTCGTTGATAATTAATAAAAAAGGGAAGAATGTTTATAATATTAAGAGATTGTATGTCCATTTGCAATTGAGAACTAATTAGTCTTATACCACCTTCATTGCAAAATGATATTTGAATGTCAATGTTGCTCAAACTATAGTTGCAACATCAAGCTCCTTGGCAGACATGATGGTTGTACTGGTGATGGACATAATAGACACATGTTAAGAAAGTTTCAGTAGTATGAAAGGTTTAAGCAGTAAGATTATTGTAGTTTGACATGTTGAATACAAGATCAATGAATAATTGGACAATGCTTAAAGTAAGTTCTATTGTAATAAGTTTTTTATTATTATTATTAAATAAGAAAAAAACGAAATACTATCCATAATATACAAAGAACCTATAAAAGTATTAGTCAATCTTGATTGAGAAATGATAAAAAGAAAGTAATAAAAGATCAACTCAGAGAGAAGATTAAGGTTTTTTTCATGAATCACTCATTCAGTGATTTCAGGATTTTCAGTGTGTGTGTGTGATACATTTGGTCATCAACGTCGCTCTTTTTTCTTTCCTTTCTGTTCTATTACTTTACCTTTGTTACGAATAAATAAAGAAGAAAACAAAAAGGCAGGTCTGAAAATTTTTTTATTCTTTTTATAGCTTGTCGTGACTGTAGAAATTTTTCATCAGCAATTCATTTTACCACGGTCACAAAAAAAAAAAAAAAAAAAAAAAAGAGGACAAAATAACAGAAGAGAGGGAGTTAATCTGCAACAACGAGTCATCATGAGTTTACTACCTCCTCAAAACCGAGGCATGACTGAATTAAACAGAGATGCTTTTCAAGCATCATTCACAACATTAGCCATCAAGACACCTTCTTTGCTTGTTAAACAAGTGACTACTGTTCTTGAAAAGTAGGCTATTTTTTTTTTTTTTTTTTTTTTTTTGGGGGGGAGGAAACATGTGCTTAACTACTTTTAGTGAGTTACTAAACCAACCTCGTATTAAGAATGTTGTATCCGACGGTGATTCTAAGGATACCAAATTAGTGTTATTAGGGTTAGATAGAAAAGGTATAACGTTATTTTATGCAATAAAGAAGTTTAACAAAGTGTATAGACTTGTCTGGCGAGAAATATAAGATTATTGAGGATATGAAAGTTGTACCTTATAGTTTACAAGTGGGTTATGATTATTGGACAACAGAACAAATTTTATATTCAGTGATGCCAGAAGGAGATGCAGAGACACCTTCTTCATTTACGACTACAGGACATATTGGTATAGAAAAGAGTGACAATGTTTGTCATGCAGATAATTGATAGATATTATAGCACACGTTAACCTTAAAGAAGAAAATATACCCTATAAAAGCTTAATTGCCCAAGTTATTCTAGATGTAAGAGCTCTGTTTTATTCATTTAACTTGCGTACTCACATTATACTATAAGAAAAACAAAAAGATTAAAAGTGTAGT
The DNA here is from genome assembly GCA_000697295.1 of Mucor indicus B7402. Taxonomy (NCBI): domain Eukaryota; kingdom Fungi; phylum Mucoromycota; class Mucoromycetes; order Mucorales; family Mucoraceae; genus Mucor; species Mucor indicus. Next base: position 148,285 of record JNEK01003076.1, read on the forward strand.
GAATAAAACACACACTATTGACAATACATACCGTAATTTTGAAATGGAAGTTTTAGCGGGTGATACAAATATGATTGTTGATTTGGTACCTAATACAGAAAATTACAATGATTTGTTGTGTCTAATATTTATAAGAGGGAAAATGAATGCAGGTTCAAGTTCGATTTTTCCAAAGTGTATTGGAATTCTAGATTACAAGCAGAACATCGTCGAATAGTTGATTTTATTAAAAAAGGAGAATATATATGTAAATTATATATATATATATATTTAATTCATACTTGCATTATTAGCTAAAAAACAAGTTCCATACTAGGTGATGTCATGGCTGGTGTTGGCCCTTTCTCAATTCCTGCTGCCAAAAAGAAAGGTGCTATTGTATTTGCCAATGATTTAAATCCTGCTTCTTTTGAATGGCTGTGTGAAAATGTGAAATTAAACAAGGTAGAAAACCTTGTTCATACGTTTAATATGGATGGACGTGAATTTATAAGGCAGCAAGTAGCATCGATCGGTCGTCCTTTTAATCATTTTATTATGAACTTACCTGCTACTGCTATTGAATTCTTAGGTTAGTAGTATAAAGTGATATTCGTAAATGTATTTAAATTAAATCACACATATAAGATGTCTTTCATGGTCTTTATAATGATCTCGAAACGCCGCCGGATTCACTTCCGATGATACACTGTCATTGTTTCACACGAAGCTCGAATCCTAGGGACGATATTTACCAGGTACAGAAAAAAAAAAAAAAAAAAAAAAAAAAAAAAGGTGGTAATTGATTTTTAAAATAGCGTATATGTCAAATTATGGGAGGCACATTAGATAAATCATTATATCAGCTGCATTTTGTTCGTACAGTTGCACCTAAAAAAGACATGTATTGTATATCTTTCCGTCTTAGTCCCGAGATTGCATTTGCTAAAAAATAAGGGGGGACACATTTTTAATAGAGGGAAATCCGAACCGATCTTCGCGCTTAAAAAAAAAAAAAAAAAAAAAAAAGACCCCTAAAGCTTTAAAGAGTGTGGCGCAAAATGCAAGGGAAATACATTACTATCTAGTACAATATTCCGACTTTTTTCTTTGAACACGAGAATACAACAAAGTGGCAATAAAAAAAAGGATTTAAGCTCACCTTTTTTTTTTTTATTTTCCTTTTCTTTTTTTTTCTTTTTTTTTTTTTTTTTTTTTTTTATTATTATTGTTATTACATTACTACTCCTTTATTTTCCTCCCCTTCCAGTATTTAACGAAAACGAAAAATAAGGAGAGGTTTTTTTTTTTTTTTTTATATATTTTTGTAACTGATTTATTTTAATTTTTATTTCTTTTTTCTTTCGTATATATAAAAAAAAAAGAAAAGAAATGAATTCTACAGTAACAATGATTAATAGTAATAAAAATACGATAGAAGGTGATAAGACTAGACGTAAAAGACTCAAAGTTGTGAGTGCTTGTGGAGAATGTAGAAGGAAAAAGACAAAATGTAACGGAGAAAAGCCCTGTGCTGGTTGTTTAAAAGCGCATGTGGAATGTAAATATGTAAACTCTCCAAAATCCAACAACAATCATAATAAACCACCAATACTTGAAGAGACAACACCATTAGACAATACAAGAATAATCATGAAACCAACGCCTACTACTTCTTTTAAACCTACAACAACAACAAGTATCAGTATTGAATCAATTGAAGAACGTTTAGCTACGATAGAAAATATTTTACGGGCTTTACTCGGTTCCGGAAAAAACAAACATTTATTACAAGGATTAGAACAACAACAACAACAAAGACCGGAACCTCCTAGTTTTACAGCCTCTTCCGTAGTATCAAAATCAACACCTTCTAATAGTAACAGCTTTTATTCAAAATATTCACAGTCATCACCTTATCATCAATCGTCTGATTCTTTATCACCAACAACTACAACTTCTTCTTGCTCTAATCCTCATTCTTCTTCTTTATGCGGGGATATGTATTCTTCTTCTTCTCCTCATTTAGTGCATGTTCCTCCTATCCTTAATAGGAATCTACCACGGGAAAAGAGGCAACGGCATGAAGATGAATGTATGACAGACAATTCTAACAAAAAAAGAATCATGATTCGGGATAATCACGGGTCTTCTTCTTCTCCATTACTGGCTCCTATCAAAATCATTACACATCAGTCACCCGGAATACCTACTATTAAAAACCTATTAAATAATGATGATGATACAAATATAAATCACCATCATCCCTCTGCATTTTTCCGAATGCCCTCTCATCGTAATACTGCCCAAACAGCAGCTGGAACTACAAACTAATCATCCTATCCTCTTTCTTTTATTTTTTATTCCATATATACATATATATATATATATATAATAATAATAATAATAATAGTAATAAAACAGCTACATACACTTACTTATTTCCTGACTCTAGTGCTAAGGGGAGGGGGGGGGGCAATGGGGAGATGGTTGAGGGGAAGGGTCGGGGGCGGGAGAGATCGCTCTCTTGGGGAAGAATGAGATCACTTGTATATTATCAAAAAAAAAAAAAAAGGAGTAATCATTTACTATATAGAAGGGGTTGATATTCTCTATAAAGGAGTTTATATTGGAAGAACTTGCTTTTTTAGAGAGATCAAAGAACGGAACGGCTTTACTTAATTTAGATTCCTCTCCGTAATGGAGATTTACCTTTTTTATTATTATGATAAATAAAGTGTCTATATACAAAGTGAGTGACTATTTATTAAGCATAAAAAAGCTTCTCTTGATCAACTTGTACAATTCTGCAAGAACAATGTACACAACTACAGACGCGGCCACCATACCCCATTCCCAAGTTATTGGCAAATGTTTGAAAACTTCCGTATTGATACTATATTGTATAAACAAACATAAGTTTTACTATACTAAACCATAAAAAAAAAAAAAAAATGAAACTTACACAGGGACATAGAGTACAACAAACATGATAGCAAAACCAAAAACCCAAGAGTAATACATGTAGTAATTTTGTTTTTGAGTTAAGCCTTTCCAAGTCCAAGTAGGATTTACAAGATCACGGCAAGTATGAGCGTGTAATAAGAGCAACACCGTCATGGTTACAAAAAGTGCACCACGTGCCCGGTAAACATCTACACAAGCCTCATTATTCTCTATTTGATTAAATGACTTGTTACATTCAACCCCAAGATCACCATCACCATATCCGAAAACAACAACAGCATAATTGGCCAAACAAATTAAACCCATCATCACACCATAGTACAAAATATCAATAATGTTACGGTTACAAAACAACGATTCTTTGGAAGTACGAGGCTTCACACGCATTTGTTGAGGATTTACTGGTTCCAGACCAAGAGCCATGGCGGGTGGTGCACTTGTAATCAAATTATTAAACAGGATCTGAATAGGAGACAAAGGGAACAAAATGTGAGAGCCTTGTTTAAACGCCAAACACAAAATCAAAGGAGTTAATTCCGCCACATTAACAGAAACCATGTGAACGACAAACTTGGAAATATTAGCAAACACGCGACGACCTTCTTGAATAGCACCCACAATAGTGGCAAAATTATCGTCCACTAAAATAATATCAGAAGCTTGTTTAGCCACATCAGAACCACCTTGACCCATCGCAATACCAATATCGGACTCTTTCAAAGAAGGACTATCGTTGACACCATCACCCGTCATAGCAGCAATCTTTTTACGGCGATGCAATGCTTCAATCATCTTGACCTTGGTATCGGGGCTGCAACGAGCAATCACAAGTGGAAGTTCAGGCATTTGGTCAATCTGGTTTTCTGAAAGTTTATCAAAAGCTTGAGCAGACATAACAAGATGATCAACATCACCTTCTGCAGGAATAATACCCACTTCACGAGCAATAGCAGTAGCAGTAGCAATATGATCACCAGTCAACATGTGCACAGTGATACCAGCACCATGGCATTTCTCAACAGCGCCCTTAGATTCAGCACGAGGAGGATCGTAAATACCAACAAGACCCAAAAACACCATTTCTTGCTCAACATCTTCACGTGTAAATGTATTGGCATTCAAACCCTTGACGTCAGGCAAACGACGGTAAGCAAGTGTCAAGACACGAAGGCCGCCCTTAGCAAGCGCATCGACATGAGGCATCACCATGGATTGGAGCTCAGAAGGAGACATAGCACGCACATCATTATCTGAGTAATACACATGTGTACAGCATTCAAGTGCGCGTTCCGTAGCGCCCTTCATAAAAGCAACGGCACCACTAGAAGAATCACAAACAACACTCATGCGCTTGATAGACGAGTCAAAGGGGTATTCAGCTACAAGTTTCCAGCCATGTTCTAAAAGCGCGGGCTTGCCCATCTTTAACTTGTGCGCAAATACTTGCAATGCAATTTCAGTAGGATCGCCCATTCCATACCATTCTTCTGTTTCTTGATTTTGTCGAACTTGACTCATGTTACAAAGTGCAGCTGTCTCCACTAAACGTGTCATACTACTATTGAGATCTTCTACAGAAGCGCCTGTATCATCTTCAGTGACTTTTCCATCAATGCTAAAGCCAAGACCAGAGACAGAGTGATAACCTCCTTGGGGTTGCCAGAAACGTGTCAATACCATCTTGGATTGTGTCAAAGTACCCGTTTTATCAGAACAAATGTTGGTGACAGAACCGAGATTTTCAAGAGCAACGAGACGACGCACGAGCGCATTGGCTTTGGCCATGGCATTAACACCGAAAGCCTGCGTCAAGGTCACCACAGCAATGAGACCTTCAGGAATCACAGCAATCGCAGTAGAAATAGCATACAAGGCAATTTGATCGTCGATTTGAAATCTGGCGACAGCAAAAACAATGATGAGAGCAATAATAGCAATACCAAGAAGCACAAGCGCCATACGGTCCAAGGATTTCTGCAAAGGTGTACGTTCATTATCACCACTGTCCAAGAGACGTTTTGCGATTTTACCAATTTCTGTTTGCATACCGATCGATGTGACAATGGCTTTACCACGACCTTTACACAACGTCGTGCTAGAATAAGTCATATTGACACGATCACCAAGAGGAACATCAGCCGTAGGAAGCACATCATTACTAATAGATAAAAATGAGTATATTTCTAGAAATGATAAATAGAGTTTTTTTTTTTTCTTTACATTTTGTTCACAGGAAGTGATTCGCCAGTAAGTAAAGCTTCATCGATATCCATATTGAAAGATTCAATGACACGACAATCAGCACCGACAACATCGCCATTCTTCAATACAATAATATCACCAGGGACTAAATCACGAGTAGCAATTGTTTTTTGGTGTCCATCACGAATCACTTCAGAAGTAGGCGAGGCCATTTGACGTAGAGATTCCATGGTACGTTCTGCTTTGTATTCTTGAGCAAACCCAATAGCTGCATTCATGAGCATAATAAAGGCAATAACACCGCCTTCTACCCAATCTTTAAAGACAAAGGAGACCACCATAGCAATCACCAAAATAAGCACCATGACGTTGAAGAATTGCTTGAGCATGAGTTTGACAGGGTTGACACCGCCATCGCCCTCCATCTCGTTAAGACCATACTGTGCTTGTCTTTCCGAAAGCGTCGATTCAGAAAGACCATTCTCGATGTCTGACTTGAGCAATTGAGCCACCGTCTCAATCTTCATGGTATGGTAAGGAGGACCTTCTACTGCAGAGCTCACAATGTCAGACGAGTTGCGGCGGATCAAGTTCTTCTTGCGCATCATGTACTTGATAAACGTAGACTTCTTGCTGTCTTTGGAAATATGAGAGGAGGAATCTTCCTTATAAGTGACTTGATAATTATTTGCATTGTTCTTTTCGTCAAATTTTATCTTATCATTTTGAGACATCTTCTTTTTGAATAAGAAGAAGCGAGAAGAAGGGGGTTAATGGGACCTTTTTATATATTTTGGTTTCTGATTGTCATAGAAAACTTGGAATAATTTTTTTCTTTAGTTTGCATTCGGTAATAACGGGTAGTTTCATTGGCTAAAACATACCTTAAACAATAAAACGATCAAAACAATAAGCCGTTTGTTTGATTCACTTGAGAAACAAAACAAGGAGACTCTATGTCTTGAATAAATCAGCTACAATGTTATGATAAGAACCTAAGCTGTATTTATTAAAGAAAATAACAAATAAGATATAAAACAAAACCCTAACTGAGTAGAAATGTCAGAAAAAAAAAAATCAGAAAACGTTCTGCGCGAAAAAAGCGATTGGCTAAGGTTTAGTGTTACTGACCAAAAATGGAAAAATAATAAAAAGGTAAATTTTTAACACGCTGTTTAGAATAACCATTTTTGATCCAAGTATGACGATAACTCATTTTTATAATAGTGAAATGCGTGTAAATGAGCAATTTCAATTCAAAGGTAACCGTTCCTTGGTAAATCTTTTGTAATTACACCGCAAAACCATAGAAATTATATACAGTGTTTCTGATTTTTAATTGCATAATAGTGCTCAATATTTATATACATATATCTACCTAATAGCAGCACGTTGTATTCTAGAATGCAATCATGTGATATAGAAAGATTTAAGGAAATCACGAAAATCACTTTTGCTATACTAAACTTGAAGTAAGGCATGACGATTGGAATAAGGAACCTTTTTTCTTTGTTAAACAAAAATACTTGCAAGAATTATCTATTCAGTGATATTTAGGTCAAAAGTTCAGTAGTACGTAGCCATAGATTTACTAACAACAACTGTGTGCTACAATTTGCTATAAACAAACTAGCTTACAACGGTGGATGTCATGATTATACTAAAATAACTTTTGAGACATTGCTAGTATACACTTAGAGACGAGTCTTGTATAGCTAAAAGTCTTTGTATAAGCTTATGGACGCACTTATATGTATTAACGCGACTAACGACTACTACAGTCTTAATTGATTAGGACAAGTTGTATTAACTACTCCCATTAATGCCTTATAATCCCCGTCACAAGTAAAATATCAGCCAAAGACCAGGCTTTTGAACCAGGGAGTGTTTTGAGCAGTATTAGTTAGCAGAGACACAGTATAAAGAACAGCGCGTTATTCAAGTGAAAAAAAAAAAAGATTGCTTTTTCCTCTATGACATACAATCCTTAATAAGAAGAGCTTCCAAAAACTTGGGTTCTTCGCTTAATTTTTTGTACTCGGCAGCTTCTTTCCCCTGTGAAATATTTTAGTAGCACTTGTCAAAACAAAAAGGAAAAGGGAATAATTTTGATTCTCTTTATAGATTGCTATTTCAATTTGGAAAGCATTCAACAAGCTCCCCTTGAGTTCCTCCAAAATACGGCTCTAAAAAAAGAGTTGTCAGCATTTACAGCGATAATTTCACTGGTGAATCTTTTTTTTTTTTTTTTCAATAATTGTGAGAAAAAGAAACCCCCCTTTGAGAGAGAAATAGAGCTTTATCTTTCTCTCTCTTTTTTTCTTTTTTTTTCCTGTATAAAATGGTATACCCTGTTACCGCAGCTCAGGCAGGTACTACTATGAAGAAGCAAATTGAAGACGATTTTGGATCACAACAAAAACGTAATGTTCGACAACCAGAAGTTTGTGTCGATTATTTATCATATAAATTTGATGAAATGGATTTAGCTGCTTCTTGGAGAGTCATGACAAAACAGAAAAAGGACGTTGTTGATGGCATACGTCTTGAAAATGCCTCTTGGAGAACTTGGGCAAAGCAAAGAAATAACCTGAAAACCATAAGCCCTCAAACATTAAATTGGTAAGCAAAAAAAAAAAAAAAAAAAAAAATTTTTTTTTTTTTATGAGTGTATGTGCGTGTGTAGGCCAGGGTTAAAATTAACATTTATTAATTTTTCATTATTATTAGGCTAAAGGATAGTGATGTTACGTGGTTATATGGACCTTTGCATACAGTAATTCGTACAGAAGAAGATCCCTTTTTAAATCCAAAGAAAGCTACAACAGAAGAAACTTTAGGATTAATGCTACCAGCAATGGATAAAAAAGATGAAGAAAGACGACCTGCTTTAAAATCAGCATTAAAGAAAGTGACTCCAGTAGATTTATTAAAGCGTTCTGCAACTGAATTATCTTTAAATACTCTTCCAGCTACAACAACAATAACAACAACAACTCCCGCAGCAAAACATGTCAAGCATCGTAAAATATCTATTTCTGATGTTAACAATGAACTCCGAGCAGTATCACCCGCTGTGCTTGCCACTCACCGACAACCAAGACTAAGATTTAATCATCAAGTAGAACAATGTGTCGCATTAAATGATGACATTATACATGAGGAAGAAGAAGACGAAGACGATGAAGAACCATTAAGTTACCCAAGCTCCTATTGTAGTGAAAGTAATGTTATATCTATAAGGAAGATTGCACCAGCAAGATTAAAGAAATCACAGTCTGATGGGGATACAGACGACGTATCTTCTATCTCTTCATCTTCTTCAACAGCGTCTTCTTATAACAATACAATGACAAGATCACCTCTAGTTTCATCGCCTGTCATAAAACCACGTTATGAAGACACATCTGATATAGAAGAAGAAGAAGACAACGACGATGAATATGTAACAACAGCAGCCATTCCTATTCCTAATAATAATAACCGACCAACTACTCATCTTATGCAAAGAAATTCTTCAAATTCAATTAATTATAGAGAAAAATCAAACGTAGCTGAACCAGCTCTTGTAACAACACATCAAACTGCCACTGATATTAATAGAACTACTACAACTAATAATAATAACAGCTCTTTCTTTCATCAAATTTCAAATTGGGCTTCCTCTTATTTATGGTCAAACGACAATAAAAAATAATCCATCTTGTATTTTTATTTAAACCTGTCAAAAATAAGCCAGTTTTGTGTGACTTGTTTAAGTTCTATAACTTTTTTTTTTTTTTTTTTCAGAACCATTATTTGTCCAGCTTTTCTCTCACTTATACCAAACAAGGGAAATAATAGGATGCAGGCGTCCAACACAGGAAATCCTATTATAAATATCCCTTATACACTTGACCAACAACAAGAAGATAATATATCTATAGACATACTCGAATTATATCAAGTAACATATTTCACATATACTCCTTTTTTTTTTTTTCCTAATATACAAAAATATGTAGAAACTTTTACCGAGTAAAGAGAGCCATGACAGAAGAACAAAGTTTGTTACATTAATGGAAAAACTATTAAATACAGAATGGCCAGATCACGATATAAAAGCAAACGTATTTGGGTAAAGAAAGTATAACTTATTAACCATTCCCCTCCCCCTCTTTTGACACTGCTTTAGTTCTTCAGTAAATGACTTGGGAACAAGTTCTTCAGATGTCGATTTATGTCTTACAACACCTTGGAATGGACTACGCAATGTTAGAATATTAGCAAAGTTATTTCGAAAATGTAAACTAATTTGAAAAAAAAAAAAAAACTTTTTTTTTTTTTTTTTTTACATGTGGAATTCACGAGAAAACTAATGAATAGAACTAGGTGGTATGCAACAGGTTGTTTGTGTTCCTCGTGCAAAAGTACCTATTGTTCGACTATTTGACCCAGAATTGTAACCCAAACCCCCTTTTTCTTTTTATTTAATGATGTAAAACTTATGTTGCAAGTAAAATAGGCAATTATCTTGTGATATTAATGTGAATAATACATTGGCGCTTTTGAACACAAAAATGATAAAAACATATGTATCCATTGACTCACGTGTAAGGCCATTAATTATGACTATTAAACATTGGACAAAACAAAGGCAACTAAACGATGCTGGTAACAAAAAAGAAAAAAGAAAAAGAAAAAGATACTTATAGCTTTTTTTTTTTTTTTTTTTTTTATTTTAGCCAATGGTGGCACACTATCTTCTTATACTTGGACTTGTATGATTATCAACTTTTTACAACAACGAGAACCACCTATTTTACCAGTACTTCATGCCATTGGAAATGAGGGAAAAGATGAAGATTATTTCTATGACAACGTTGAACAGTTGAAGGGATTTGGCTCAGAAAATCATGAAAGTTTAGGCGGATTATTGTTTGCGTTTTTTCGTCGATTTGCTGTTGAATTTGATTACGACGATCAAGTAGTTTCAGTACGTCAAGGTCGTTATTTATCGAAAAAAGAGAAAGGCTGGGACACAGGTCGAAATAAAATCAGTTTATGCGTAGAAGAACCTTGTAATGCGAGTCGAAACCTAGGCAACTCGGCTGATTTAGCTTCTGTACGTGGTTTACGTTGTGAGTTTGAACGATTTCTGGATCTATTATTAGCGGGAGAGAGCTTAGAGATTATTTGTACACCTTATCAGCCTGTTTTATTTAATACTACTCATGAGATACCCACTACTAACCACAACAGTCTGTCCTTAACTTTACCAACAATGGATAATAAGCCAACACATCCATTTGATAGACGGAGGAGTATGGTCGACGGTATTACTGGAACACCCGTTAATGCACCTCGTTTTAGTTCATCTCAGGCATTTGATTCGATTTTAAAAAAGAGAAATACACGACATGGAAGTCATCCACTACCACCTGTACCTTCTCGCTTACTATCCATGCTCAACATCAGTGCAAATCATGGCACTGATCAATCTGTGGATAGAATTTTTGCAAGGTATCAAAAGAAACCACCACGTCAAGAAAAGAAGTTTTATCAACGCGTCGAGAAAAAAACGAGACGGAGATCAAGTACAGTGGAATGGCCATCTATTTCGACCAGTACACCTATGAAATCAGCTGATTGGGAACAACCTGTTCAACAGCAGCAACGTTCTCGAAGATGGTCTACCATTAAAAAACAGCAAGTTCAAGATGCTGTTGAAAACAACAATAAAAAGCCAACATTGGCTGATATTGTAAAAGTACATACTCCACCTTTAAGGAAGAAACCCACAACAGCTACTGTTCCTGCACCCAGTTCAAGCACAAGCAGTAATACAAAAAGTAAATCAAAGCGATCAAAAAAGAAAAAAGCACAGCAAAACCACCAATAGAATTTTTTTTGTACATAATTTATTACTATAGATTGATTAAAACTTGCATGTATTGTTTTTACCATGATTGCACTCTTCACAATCATCCTTGACGGAATCCAATTTATCGCTGCAACTTTTATAGAGATTTGTGGTGTCTTCAGGGAGTTTCTTAAAGTATTCACAGTCTTCTGTATTTTCAACATCTTTACATTGAACTGCAAACACAGCATCGAGTTGAGCAAGTGTAATAATAGGGCATTCTTTTGTATATTTAACGTATGCATCTCTAATTGATTGACACCCACAAATACACATATCGCCGTATAAGGGCGTGGTGACATTGTTACATGAACACGATGTTACAGCGTTTACCGTTATCTGTTGATTGGATAGGAAGAGTACGCCTATTGCCATTGCACAAACAGTGAGTAAAGCCTTTTTCATTATTGATAACAAAAAAAAAAAAAAAAGTATTTTCAGCTACATTAGAGTATATATATTTGTCTTGACAAAAGGGATGAAGGGGTAATATGTCAAGGAGGTCAATCCCATACAAATAAAAAAGTTGCATGAATAGTGTAACATAACATCCTCTTTCTTTGTTATTGTACAAGTATATGATTCAATTGGTTTATGCAATATCATGAAAGAGTCATCGTCTTGATTCATTTACACCCCTCAGTATAAAATGAGGGGTCCGGTATGTATAATACATGATATTAGACGCATGCTAGGATGCCGCCTCCAGTATTGTTCTTTCAGACTATGGGTACAAACGTTTTTAACCACAAGTGTATCCTATTTCACTGCGTATATATTCTTATAATAAATGTATGTATTATTGTTGGTCAGTAAACTGAAATTAGCTTCAATTCGTCTTTTATTTTGTTCATTAATGATAGTAACTCGTTTCATCTTTAGTATAGGATATATGCATATGCGTGCCTGAATTTATATGAAATGCCCTTGATCGTACTCATATTGATATTCCATGCAGCAATTTATACAAATGTGCTTTAGACGTCGACTTTATACCTTCCAATTCCAGAATCTTCTCCCAATATCAAATTGAATTCATTTGGTTTCTGTCTAATAACTGATGTTGCGGTGGCCGTTTAACCTCTTAAGTCTTTGTATACGGTTATATTGTAAGTTGCAAACGTTTGAAATCTTCTGGTTTCTTTTGTCTCCTTCATCATCAGCCCGACGATTTTTTTTTTTTTTTTTGATTATCTCAACGAATAATATATGATATTTTTTCTTCTTCAAAAGAGTCTCAAATCACCCTACTATGAACAGTTAATTTAATAAGCATAAAAAAATCTACATCATCCTTTCTTGGTGGGAAAATAGGAATACGGTTTGTGTGGCCATATGAATGATACAAGAGCCATATGGCTCAATTGCACGGCATATTGAAGCAAAGATTACAAGCATAGGTTTTCTTCCACTTTTATTTTCAACGCCTCGTGGTCTGACCCATGTTTTTTATGTAGAATAACCTACATGGCAATATGACTCTTCGAGAAACACTTCAGCTTGGATTGGGTTGAATTTTCCATTTATATTGGCTAAACGTTCCTTAACATAGACTCCTCTACAGTAGCCGCGTTATATAAGGCTACGTTATATAGTGCTAAATCCTATATAGTGCTAGAAGTTTTAAAGAAAAACTGACCTTCTGCTAACAAATCTGTGAAAAACCGCGCTATATAATGCTAAAATCCTATTTAGTGCTGAGAAGTACCTGAAAAAAAGCTAGCACTATATAGCGCGACTACTGTATATATGACATTTGTTCGAGCATCAGAAGCATGTTTCTTCTAGTTACTTTTTTATATTTAAAGCCAAGGTCGCGTATATCTCTTAAGAGTACAGAACATGAGACCTTAATATGATATGCTTGTTCTAAAACTGCCACTGTTCGTCTGACGGTGTTTATTGCTCCGTGCTCGTTGTTGTAAAGTAAGATATCGTTTACGGCAAAATTATAGTACGAGTCAAAAAGAAGTCTTTCAGAGGCAAATGAAGAACCTTTGTGAATATTAATGGCGTTTTTTACTGCGTGTCCTGAAATGCCACAGGCCTCCGTCAATACCTCGCGTTTTCTTATATGCTTAGATTTGTTAATTGTAAGAAATCCTTTGTCCTTCAATCAATAAACATGCTTCAAACTTGTGTAAGCATCATCTGACAAATGTACTTTTTTCGCAGATTTACAGGTAGACTGCATTTTTTTTTTTTAAAAAAAAAAGGTTTTGATGAAGTTAATTAAGAAAAAGAACACATGAATAATTTGAAGTGTCAATGGGTTGCGCGGCAACTGTAAGAATTTTTTTTTTTTTTTTTTTTTTTCAAACTCTTTTGCTCAGTAAAATTCTGTGTAAGTCGTATACAAATTACTGTAAAAAGTGATGAAGCAGCAACTTTTAATTTTAGCCCTTTTTTTTTTTTACAGCAGATGATCATTTATTTATTTTTGGTTTTTTATATATTTTATATTTTTTTCTCTCCTTATTTTTCTTTCTTTCTCCCTTAATGACAACGACATTGAATAACAACAATAATTTACATGGCTCAGTTGCCAGTGGAAAATTTTCGCTTGTACAAAAATTCATAATGAGTGGTTGTGACCCCAACATTCCTCATAGCATAACAGGACTGCGGCCAATTCATATTGCAGCCTCAAGAGGTCATTTAAAACTAGTTCAATATTTATATGAGAAAACACATTGCGAAGTTGATGCTATGGATAAAGAAGGAGAAGTAAAATATAAAACCACCTTTTTACAAAAAAAAAAAAAAAAAAAAAAAAAAACCCCCTTTTTAAAAAAAAAAAAAAAAAAAAAAAAAGAAAGCTTATATATCCTATCTATAGACTGCACTATTGAAAGCAGCTTATGCCGGTCATTTAGCCGTTGTAAAATATTTAATAGAGAAAGCAAAAGCAAACTATTTACATGAAGATAGTGACGGTTGGACTGCTTTACACAATGCTTGTTCTTGTGGCAGTTTACCTCTAGTTCGTTTTCTATTAAATCAACCCAATGTCAATGTCAATGTTAAAAGTAACCAAGGACATACGCCTCTAAGTAAATAATAATTACACCTTTTTATTTTCATCCAATCAACATTCCTTTTCCTTTAGTGAATGCAGCCTCAAAAGGGTATATTGACATTGTAGTCTGCCTAATCGAGAACTATCATGCAAATCCTATTTTAAAAAATAATTTTAATGAAACGGCATATGACGTCACGGCAGCTTCAGGAGAAGCCTATCTCTGTCAACTATTGGAGCAATACGAAATACAGCATTTACAACAAGATAATTATAACGTGTTAGACTTCCATGTCACAGTGCCTGTCATACTTGTAGAGGAAGTTACCCAAGATGCAACTACACAATGGTTATTAAACGGTACTCGTGTGATGAGTAAATCGAGAGTGGAGTTGCCAAATACATCGTGGTTTTGGTTATCCGATTGGATGGTTGATTATTCGTTTCCTATAAATAATAAACAACAGATAGATGAAGGCGGGTGGTTGTATTACCAAAATAATACACGCTGGTCTCCACAAATACCTATCCTTTCTTCTTCGTCTACCAATAGCCATTGGATTAAAAGACGTCGTTGGATTCGAATTATGAAAAAAGTTGTAGATATTCATGAGGAACAACATGATTATACGCCTTTTTTGGACCATGAAAATGATACAATAGAAGGTAATATAAAGTAACTATGATAGAGTGGTATATAGGCTAACCTAGTAGTTTAGTAGATCACCAAAATAATAAAAGCCTCGAAAGCAAAACAAGTACATCAGTGAGTACGACAATGACAAAAGCAGAGTCTATATTCATTGGATGCTCTACACTTCCTGAACCCTTATTACAAGAACAAATGGTCAATCACCACATACCCAGTCATGAAATAGAAGAAGAAGAAGATATACCAGCGACTGCCTTATGGGAACGCAATGAGCAAGCACCCGATTGTAGAAGATGTCATCGCGTCTTTAGTTTTATTGTTCGAAAACACCATTGTAGAAAATGCGGACAAGTGATATGTGATCGATGTTCAACCCATCGAGCATTGTTACCCTTCCATCAAATTATTCAACCACCCAATATACCTCTTGATGATATCTATGTTTTATCATTACAGCCACAACGCATTTGTGACCATTGTGTTGACACTGTTGCTTATGAAAATAGTAATACAGTGAATAAAAGAACAAGCAGCATCATGTTGGAATGTCCTGTATGTTCAAGGAACTTGATGGATTTTGAAACAAACCAAGAACAAGAACAACATGTACAATCATGTTTAACGAATCACAGTAGTAGCAGCTCGAGTCATAATAACCATGGAGTGAAATATGTTGGTAAGATCTATCCTTTTACATGTTATTGTGTATTAAAACAATAGGGAATTATAGTATATAAACTAGCCGAGAATTCAGCACTTATTGGTCAAGAGTGCATTATTTGTTTTGAAGAGTTTAAAAAAGGTAAAAGCGAATATAATATAGTTACAATTTACTGATTGCATGAATTTAGATGATACAGTAACGAGACTAAACTGTATGTGTTCTTATCATGGTCATTGTATTAGTGGCTGGTTTTCTAAAGGAAAAGAATGTCCTGTTCATTCTCAATAAGCCATCACTTGATGGATTAGTAAAAAAACACTATGGGAAACAGAATAAAGTCACTTACTTTTGCATTATATACAAGTGGAAATATTTCCGATGCTGACACCACGAGACTAATAAGCGTTCTTTGAAACAAATATACACTCGTTGGTTTGCAGGTGTAAAAAGAGGAGGTTTATGTATATAGTAACACTTCTTTGATCCATCGAAACTTTAATTGTATGCTGAGTATATATATATTTGTTTGGGTAAATAGTGCCCATTTGCCTGCATGAGAAAGATTTACCTAAGCTTAAAGTTTTCTATATATCTACTGTGAGCTTATTACAAGTTCAAGAGTTATATTGTTGCTTGTAATGAACTGTATGCATTATTTTTAGGTTCAATTATTATTAGTTAGGAACATTGTTCACACACATATATATGGATTTTTTTTTTTTTTTTTTTTTTTTTTTTTTTTTTTTTTTTTTTTTTTTTTTTTTTTTTTTTTT